>VYXB01009189.1:77315-173794 GCA_013397135.1 Pachyramphus minor | reverse complement strand
TTCTTTTCCTTTTTCCATCCCCTCCCCCTCCTGGGAAGACCTGGCCGCTCCCCCCCGCCCCGTGCTCAGTAGCCGCGGGCTCTGGGCGGTGGACGAGCGGCGCGGAGCGGGGAGCCGGGAGCCTGTGCCCCGGGGCTGCGGCCGCCGCCTGCCCCTCCGTCCGTCCTGAGGGGTGCCAGGTATGACCAAAACCCTTCCTGTCGTCGGCCCCAGGGAGAAAGGCAGCCTCCAGAGACCTGGGTGGGCAGGAGAGAAGCTGGGGATGGGGGCTGAAGGGGTTGCCCGGGGCCGGGGACCGGGCAGTCCGAGGTAACCAGCGTCTCTAAGGTGATACTTTTTTTGCGACGTCGTTCTTCCTACGCGGGTTTTAAAAAACTGATGAGGCTGAGCGATGTCAGTACCTTGGGTTTGGCAGCTAGGAGGTTTTGTATAAAGCTCCTGCCTCTTTAGCCTTATGGATATATTTTTGATAGGACTAAAACGTCACACGTTTCTTTGGTCCTTGTTTCTTAATATTTGAAGCCGGTTTCACAAGACAGCTTAACGGGACTGAGGCAAGGGGCATATTTATTGGACTTTCGGGGGTTTGTCTCTGTGTTGTGGCATCTGCAGGGAGCAGGCAAGGACCCTCTTTACCCTTCAAAACAAACTCTCCTTTAATTCTGATTCATACCCTCAGTATTCGGGCTACCATCCCCGCCGCTCCTCTGGAATTGACACTAATTTCATCCAGATTCGTCACTGCTGGAAGCAGATTTATCTTGGAATGGCAAAAATAAAAGAACCGTGCCAAGGTATTTAACTTGCAGGCTCTGTAGAAAGGGAACTCCTTTGGATCAGGAGCGGAAAAGCAGAGCCTCCCGCCGAAAGCAGGACTAGGGGATGGCTAAGGAGCATCAGAATTAAAGCCTACCTCCCCAGATCCTCGCCTGTTTTCCAGGAAAGCCCTGGGCTTTAACGCGCGAACGCGTAGGAGCGGCCGGCAACAGTGGAGAGGGCAGTGAGAAAGCGGCCATCCTGGCAAAGCCATCCCTCCCCACCGTTTCTCCGACTGATTCCCGGTCGGTGCCCGCTTGCTGCCGCCCCGGAGCCGCTGCCCGGCTGGCAGGGCTGCACCCCCAGTGTCGCTCAGCGGTAGAGCAGCGGCCAGGACGCGACCTCCTTCCCCCTCAATCTCTTCCCGGACCGGAGGAGCAGGGAGAAGAGCCCTGCGGAGGGGAGGGTCGGGAGGAGCCGGCCCGGGACGCGGGGGATGGAGCCGAGGGATGGAGCTGCTCCCGGCTGTCCGGGAGCGCCGCCCCGCGGCCGCGGAGGGCGCGGCAGGGAGAGGGGAAGCCCCGCCGGGGGAGAAGCCCCTGTGCATTTACCGCCGGTTCATTTCCCCCCGTGTGGAGCTGTTACTCCTGCTGTGTAAAATTACTTCTTCCCATGCCTACTGAAGCTGCTTAAATTTTGTAAGAGCCAGGAGCGGCAGCAGGTTTTCCCCCGTAAATCAGAGTGGAGAATGACATCCAGGAACATGGAGTGAATTCACCCAGAGGAGGGAAGCGGGGACAGTGGCAGATAAGGTCAGGGTAGTGGTTTCTGCCAGGGAATGTGAGATTTCAAAAATTTGTTCTTTATTTTGCTTTGTCAGAGTAGAACAGTGAGTTCCAGCTTTCAGGTCATTTCAAGAATGAGGCCAAAACCAGTTAAAGGAGATGGTTAGTGTAGCAGCCTCTATCAATTTATGGTCTGAAAATTGCATTTAAAATTATGTAAGCTTAGTTTGAAATGTGTTGACCTTCCTACAATAAGAAGGAAACCCCAGAGCAGAAGCTGCACTGAACAAACCAAAATAAAAACTGCCCAAGTAACTGGACAGACCTTTTCTTCTGTCTGAGCTACACTGACATGCTGGGGTAACCTGAAGAGAAACATATTCTAGTTCTGCTTGACTACAAGTCTTCCCCTGAGCATCTGAGATGCATTCAGCTGCAGTAAGGTAGGTTATAATGACAAAATACTTGAAGAATATCATGAGAAGTTATGTAGCTTTTGTCCTGTGAATGCGGAAAGATTTGATATTGGAAGAAAGAAGTGAGCAGAACCAAAAATAGTTTTAATTTCATGGATATGCCTGGCAGCTGGAATGCCACCAAACAAGGAGTCCTCACCGTTAGCAGCTGGGTTTGGAAACTGGAGGAAGAATTTCAACAATTTCAGGTAGCTGGGGATCTCTCTCACTTTCTAGGTTCTACCTTGAATTCACCTGAATTCACCCTAGCTTAAAGAGCTGACTGAAGAATTCTAGTTACTGTAAGCCAACCCAAAATTTGTATGGGAAAGGAGTGAAGGAAGAGAGGGTCAAGCAGTTTGGGGTTTGGAGGAAGACTGGAGAACAGCATGGCAGAAAGGGTAACATGTTGAGGGTTTTTTCTTCCTTTCAGCCTTGTTACATTCTCAGGACTTTTCCTCCTTATGCTGAAGGCTGTATTCTCTCTCCTCTTCCCTCAGCCTGCAAAGGTGTCTTTACAGCCAGTTACATCCTCATCGTCTGGCAAGAGGAGCCCCTATGTTTCCCTCTTGTTAGCAACCTGTACTGGACCATGACAACTGCTGATATTGCCCATCCTTGGAGTTGGCTTCGCTTAAACAGTAGAGGTGGGGCGAGTAAACAGAGCTTAAATGCATGGCTGAAAATGACAATGCTGCCTAGTAGGACCTCTGGCCTGTAATGAGAATTACCATTTTTATCAAGTTCCTCAGCTTGGACTTCTTCCAGTTATACTGAAGTGTAGTTAGTTCATTCCCAGTGACAAGTGGTTCATTATAAATGAAGAAAATCTTGGCTTCCAAGAATGCCTTTGAGAGTAGTGAGCACTTGAGTATAGTGTTTCAAATGGGAGGCTCCAAGGCATTTATTGAGGATTCTGTGCTTTGACTGTTTGTGTTTTTTTCTTTTTAAAGAGTGGCAGAAGGGGGCCATAGAACTCCACCCATTTGCTTACAGAAAGTCTCTCTATAAAGCAGAGAGGAAAAAAACTGGACTTCTCTATAAAGTTAGTTATGAGTCCAGCTAGGAAGACTTCAGCTTTCACTGTGGAATGACGTCAACACAGGCACATCTAAGACTTTCTATATGAACTAACAGTCAGTGACTGAACTTTTCTACAGGCTCATAAAGTTCAGCTACAGAGGAATATAAAAAATCCAGAGCCTGAGGAAGGACTGAGAAACGCAGGAGAATTCTAGGGAAAAATAGAAAAATTCTTCTTGAGCCTGACATAAGAAACTTTCTTGTTCAACGGCTATATTAGGGCAAAGCAATATAAAACCAGCTTTTCAACATTAATATTGTTTATCCTAAATGATGCTAGTTTGTGACAGGCTGAAAATAAAGAAAAGAAGATACTTCCTCATACAACATGTAGTTAAGCTCTGGAACTCCTTGATGCAGAACATTATGGATACAAAATTTTATATGTCTTCAAGGGAAGACTGACAAACTATGGAAAAGAAATCAACAGAGGTTTCCCTACACTACAGAAACTACCTCTGCTTTAAAGTCCATTGGATGCAACTGGTTGTAAGTTAAGAAACTATGAGGGAGGAGGGACATACATGGTTACCTTATTCTTATCCTCTACCCTAGGCATCCACATTTAGCCAGTGTCAGAAATAGGATTTTAGACCAGGCAGACTTTTGGTCAGGCCAGGAAATCTATTCTTACGCTGTTATTACAGTATTTTCTTATTTTGACACCTTATAATTTATCCCTAGGTATCACAAAATCATGGAAGGTTGGAAGGTACCACAGTGGGTCATCCAGTCCAACCTCCCTGCTCAAGCAGGGTCATCCTAGAACACATGGCACAGGATTGCATCCAGATAGTTCTTGAATATCTTCAGTGAGGAAGACTCCACAGCCTGTCTGGGCAGTCTGTTCCAGTGTGTGCTCACCTGCACAGTAAAGAATATTCCCTCATATTCAGGTGGAACTTCCTTTGCATCAGTTTCTGCCTGTTGCCTCTTGCCCTATTGTTCAGCACCACCAAGAGGAGCCTGGCTCCATCGTCTTGACACCCTCCCTTCAGATACTTATAGACAATGATGAGGTCCCCTGCCAGTCTTCTCAAGGCTGAACAGGACCAGCTCCCTCAGTCTTTCCTCATAAGAGAGACCCTCCAGTCCCTTATCGTCTTTGTAGCCCTCTTCTAGACCTGTTCCAGGAGCTCCATGTCTCTCTTGTACTGAGGAGTCCAGAACTGGGCACAGCACTCCAGATGTGGCCTCACTAGGGCTGAGCAGAGGGGCAGGATCACCTCCCTCAACCTGCTGGCAGTGCTCTTCCTAAGACACCTCAGGATACCACTGTCCTTCTTGGCCACAGGGACACGCACTGCTGGCTCATGGACAGCTTGTTGTCCACCAGGACCCCAGGTCCTCCTCCACAGAGCTGCTTTCCAGCAGGTTAACACCCACCCCAGCCTGGTGCATAAAGGTCTTGTATCTGAATGGTGCTTGATAACACTTCAGCTCTACACAGGCATTCTTGTTCTGACAATTAGTTGTTTTGCCTGTGGTGTGAGGCAGATGGGTGAGTTATTTTGTTCACATCTCTACATGAAAAGATGTGGCTATGCAAAATCCTCTCCATGTATGCAGGCATATGTAAAATAGTCATTCCTCTTCAGATTTAGTACTAATTGAGCAATAAACAAACCAACACTTTGAAGGTAACTTTGTATATAAAAGTTAATGTTTAAATGTGTGCATTTCTGCCATACCAATAACTTGGACTGCTATGAACAAGTGGTGTCTCTCTACAAAATCTTGTGCCTGAGATGATTCTGCTCTGCTTTCAAAACTTTCAGATACCTTTTCATATAACTGCATACACCCCAGAGCTTAGATCTGTGAGTCACTGTAATCTCCAGATGTCTTAGGGAAGTCCACACATCTTTTCCAAAACCTGAGTTAGCTACTTTAAAGCCAGGGAGGGTTTCTTCATACCGCATTGTAAAATGTGGTTTATGTATATCCTAGTAAATGAACTCTGGCTCAAACTTGGTGTTCCATGCTGGCCAAGAGAAAAAGTGTCAAAATTATGCTAAAACAAAAACACCCTCTGAATTTGGCATCAGAAGCAACAAGCTGGGGTTGAACTGTAGTGCTTACTTAGCTAAAAAATGATAATTATTACTTCTTATAGACAACAACTATGTTTATAGGGTGAAGATGCCTCAAAACCATAGCAGTCATTGGTCCATTATCCAACTTTAGAAGTCAAGTTGCCACTTCTTTTCTCATGTTGCACACATACCCTGATTTCTTATGCTAGATCTTTAGCTAGTCTGTGACCAGGCTGTTTCACTGGGTAGTAGCACTTGTACTATTCTAAACTAAACTTTAAAAACGTGGTTAGATTTGCCCTGGCTTACACTGCCATTGCAATATAAACCAGAGAGTTTAACCACATACATATCCTTGAATTGCTTGGCTTTTAAAGTTTAATCATAGGCCCTTTCTTTCTTCACAGCTGAGGTTTCCATGTAATTGGAATGAAGGATGTTGGAACTGAGCACAGGTTTCCCAATGGCAGCCACCAGTAGTTGGGTAATGCTGCTGACATTACTGCTGCCCAAGGAGAAAAACAGTCTTTTCAGTAATGTTTTGAGTTCAGAATCAAGAGTTCTGGGTTCAGTTTCTGGCTCTGTCACAGACTTCTAACAATCTTTCTTTCTGCAAAGTTCCCACCTAGAGATGGGAATAATACTGTATTTTGTTCTTCCCATTAAAAGTATTAGCTCTTTATGTGGTGCATCACCCCATCTATGTGGGGTATTCCACATGTGACATTAAGGCACAGACAGCCCAGTTCCTGCAGCCTTTGTGGGATTCTACAGGAAAAAGGCATGTGATGAATAAGCAGACTTATCCCTCCTACTTGGCTGAGCTTTCCTGCATACATATATAACCACGAGACTCCTCTAAATCAGCAAGATTCTATTTTTCTCACTTGTCTGTCTGTCCCCTCCAACCATGGATTTTTAAGTTCTTTGACATCCTGAGAGAGATTCAGACACCCACACATAGGTAACGAATGAGGTTTTGGTGGCGATGGCAACAGGGGAGGAGATACAAAACAGGATCAGCAGGAGACCCACACCTTTGGAGCAATTGAAGCTGAAAGCATTTAAAATAGGCTGTGATACCTTTTAAGCTGCCCAGATTGTGGGCACTGTGACAATCAGGACAACATAACTTTTGTAAGAGGAAAGGAAATCTTCCTGATTTGGTTCCTTGGGATAGCAATTAGCAAAGTGCCATTTTTCATAATAGGCAGATTCATAGTTCTTAGCTGGGTGGGTAATGCAAACCTATGTGTGACTTTTAGGTCAGTTAAAGTTCTTACTTTTTGGCCATTACATGAAAGAGCAAATTTTTCTGGTTTCCTAAGGGTTCCTAAGTCTCACAAGTGTGGTCTGTCTGTCCATCTCTGCTTGGATCCCATCTTTTGAATACATTGATGATTTTCAACTGTGTTCTACCTTCAGCCATAGAGAAGAGAACCAGAAACATAATACGTTATTGTATAAACCTAGGTTGTTCTAGGCTCTACTGAGTAGAATGACTCCACTGAGGGAAAAGCAGGTAAAACTCAGCTGGTTTCACCTTCCAGGAGGTAGCTCAGCACGGATGCTGGCTGAATTGTCCGCACTCATCTTGCTAGAGACCATTGGAAGAGTTGGAGGCAATACAGGAAAATATTTGAGGCATTTCTATTTTGAGCAGAGTGTTGAATTTTGTTCCACTGATGTCAGTTCTAATATTGCATGCTTATACTTTGAAGATACTAAGATAACTGTGTATATTTCCTAAGTGTATTTTCAAATCTCTCTTTTTTGTTTTAGAAAAAATTAAATAAAATGGAGCACATGTTACTGCTATTCATATTTTTCATACCTATATTGGGTCTCAGTAATGGAACAGAAACTGAACAAGATTTTACTTGGCACTTAAAGAAGATTCCCCAGATTGTGAGAGAAAGAACTTTCTCCCTTGACAGCCCTAAATTTGAAGCAAAAACCAAATTAGAGCTGAACAGTGTATGCGGAATTGAGTGTCAAAGAAAACTGCCATTGCCAAGCTTGTCTGACTTGAAGGACCTCTTATCCTATGAGACTGTTTTTGAAAATGGCACACGGACCCTGACTGAAGTGAATGTCCTCGGAGCAGTGCTTGACCCAGCTGGAAACACAACCACGCGAAGGTCCTCGAGAAAGAAGAGGCAGATATATGGAACGGACAGTAGGTTCAGTATCTATGACAAGCGGTTTATGACCAACTTTCCATTCAACACAGCTGTGAAGGTCTCCACCGGCTGCAGTGGCATTCTCATTTCCCCCAAGCATGTGCTGACAGCAGCCCACTGTCTGCACAATGGCAAGGATTATGTCAAGGGCAGCAAAAGACTGAGGGTGGGCCTGATGAAGACAAAATCCAGGGGCAATGGCAGGAAACGCAAAGGTGCTAAAAGAAGTAGAAGAGAAGTTTCTGTGGCCAAAGAGGATCCCAAAGTTGCCACAGAACAAAGGCAACAATCCAAAGGTGACAGGAAAAGGCAGAGGAGGCCTGGGAGGAAGCAAGAGACCTCAGATGGCATGCCCTCCTTCCAGTGGACCAGAGTGAAGAGTACCCACATCCCAAAAGGCTGGTTTAAGGGTGTTTCTGGGGATATTGCCCTGGATTATGATTATGCTGTTCTTGAACTCAAACGTCCCCACAAAAGGAAATACATGGAGCTGGGAATCAGCCCAACAATTAAAATGATGCCTGGGAGCATGATCCACTTCTCAGGTTTTGACAATGATCGGTCTGGGCAGCTGGTCTATAGATTTTGTAGTATATCTGATGAGTCCAACGATCTCTTTTATCAGTACTGTGATGCTGAGCCTGGCTCCACTGGATCTGGCATCTATCTCCGTCTTAAGGAGCCGAACAAAAAGAAGTGGAAACGCAAGATCATTGCTGTTTACTCAGGCCATCAGTGGGTGGATATCAATGGCGAACAGCAGGATTACAATGTAGCAGTAAGAATTACTCCTCTCAAATATGCCCAGATTTGCTTCTGGATACATGGGAATGATGAGAATTGCACACAAGGCTGAAGAGAGCTGAATCTTACTTGCTTAGCACCTGTACTGCCATAGAGTGAAAGTCGGCTGCAGCAGCTACTGGAAGAATATCACTCCGTGTCAGAATGTTTTTGAACTCAAAGCTCACAAGTAATGCTACAGTAACTTGAGGAATGCTGAAATGCTGGGGGATGGGTAGAATTGTCAGAAAAAATATTTCTAATCAACCCTAGACATGCACCTAAAATCCCAAACTATATTTATGTTTGCAATTGTGATAAATTCAAATCATTCACATGAGAAAAAACAATGACTGCAATTGTTTGTCTTTTTTTTTTTTTTTTTTTTTCCAAATGGAAGGGTTGAAACATCCTCAACTGGTATTATTAAACAATACCTATTTTTTTTCCAATGGATTTACTTTTCTCAGGGTTCTGTTCCAATTTTTCAAATTCAAGTTGTGCATAGAGCAAATTACTGTATGTGCAGAATGTTCCAGAGAACTGCATGAGAACAAGACATTATTCTGGCATTCTCAGCTTCATGTTGAGAAGCAGCAGTATAGTTCATGCTTGTTAGTTTGGAAAACTTCCTCTTCTGGTTGCCACAGGAACACTCCCATGGAAATTTCAAACTTATGTGGCTGAGGGTTAGACCTTAGGCAAGGTTCACTTCATTGCTCAGTAAAAACAGCAAAAAGAAATTAACAAACATAGAAGTTTCCGGTTTTGGAAGAAGAAACATCAGGACATAATTTAATGCCTTTAAATTTTCTTTGAGAAGTTACAGAAATCTTAAACACATGCATTTGCATTCCAATTAGTATTTGGAGAGCTGTAGGTTTAGTTTTTAGTCCAATGTTTAGCTTTGCCATTGGGAGAAGTCACTGACTCCTGAAGTGGCTATTTGACAATCATTTAGATCATTTAAATATCACAGATTATATATTTTTTGGGTGCTAAACATTTCTTCAGTTTTTATAAATTACTTTTATCTGAGTTCAGCTTCATAGATAGGATAGTATGTATTAGACTGAGAGTTGGAAATCAGTATTTTAGTTTGGCTTCATATGGTTTTGCAAAGTGGGTGGTTTTAATCATGTCATATTCAGACTCCAACTTTCCCAACTAAATTATAGCACCTTCTCAATGGTAGAAATACCCTGTACAGTATAACAGGCATCTTTTGTAGGTAGCAGCAGTAGTTAGTAAATAATTTGGTTCAGTGTTTTTTGAACCATATATTTAATGAAAACAAAAACTGAGCTTGACTTTTACACATCTTTAAACACAAATCACCTATTTAAAAATTGTTGATGATTGCTACACAAGTCTATATCTTTTATTGTATGTCAAGATTCTGAAGCGCACAGAATTGTTATGGTGCTACGTTAATCTAATAACATTAAGTGATACTGTGCCTTTCTGATCATATCTTTTGGGTTGCAATACTTTTAGAATATACACCACCATAATATTTAATTTTTTTACCATAAATTTATGCTGACCAAAATACAGTTTCTTCCTTTGCAGAAGAAAAAAATATAACAAGATTTAAAAATACTATTTGTTTGTTGGAATCTTTAAAACATGCTTGTAATATCTTTTGATGAAATAAGATGATTTTTAATAATCCAATTTTTTTTAGGCAATTGAAAGTATATAACCTGACACACTGAATGTGCAGGCAACTTTCTTTGTCATACTATTGCCAAAGCATAAAAATTTAAGACTTGCTTCCATATCATAACTCTAACAATATTTCATTAATTGGAAGAAATCTCACTCTAAAGAAACTATTTCTTTTAATGTCAGCCTTTCCAGGGAACAGGGAACATGTTTTTTTAACTTTTTTTTTTTTTTAAATTTTATTTTGTGTGATTGTTTGCAGAAAACTAATAGTAATTTTTACAGTTTAGAAATGAATCTCTAATATTTTAGGGTTAATTATTTTTATTGTTGTTAACATCTCTATTAATATATATGGCTTTGCTGACAGCAATTTTAAATCACCTCAGTCCAGTATTTAATACTCTTGTTCTATGCAACAGGCCTACAATATTCCTTAGTTAGCTCTGTAATGTTTTTCTTAAGTGCCTTTTTCCATAGTTACTGTGACAAATAAGGTACCACATCATTAATCTAATACAGGGCAACCCAAGTCCATGGATTTTTTTACAATTATCCTCATTCTTGATTTGGGTCCAAAACAGATCAAGATAAGGTGGCTTAGTAAATTCCTTATTTTGCTGAGTTTTATTTAGGTGTGTTCCTTAGGAGCAGAAATATAATGTATTTCTTTATCAGTTTGGGAATTGGAAAAAGGTAAGAATGAAAAATGTTGATGTCAGCTTTCAAATGGTCTTGTTATGATAATCATCTGCTGTAAATATCTCAGCTGTGACCTGAAGTTCTTGTATCAGGGTGATAACAAATGTTTATCCCCAGAGGATAAAAATTAAATGCTCAGTGCTTCATTTTCTGGTACCAAGAGACTAAAAAGGTTGTCCAGAGCAACATAAAAATTAATCAAAACTATATATACCTATCTGTATCTATACCTATACAAACCTCTGTATCTGAGTGCACATGCACAAACATGTGCACATGCAAATATACAGGTGTGTAGAAAGAACCTGTGCTGTTTTGATTGGGTCAGCAGCTCCAGGCAAGGGAATGCAGGCACAAGAAGATCCAAAAAAATGTTATTCCTATTATGTCTGCATGCCGGGCAATATTTCAGTCTGTCACTTGGCCTAATAGAGAAGGAAATGTTTAATATAGGCATTGCGACTACCTACTACAGGATCTTCTGGAGTAGTTAATAAACTTGAGTACTTACACACAATCCCAGGAGTTCAATGTTCTGTGTAGAGCTCTTGGTACCAACCACTGCAAAGGGGTCAAGAATTTCTGAGCCATGATCGTCTCAGATTTCCTTAAAAAACCTGCAGCTGCTATCTAGTTATTGATGAGAAAATATGAGAAGGGGGTGTTCTTAGTAGATTAGATGTTGCTGTTGTCTAGGACACCAGCATCAAGGCTGGGTTGCCAGCTTTGTGATGTTTCCCTATAGGATTTTTCCTCTTTCAGGCACCATACTATACATCATTTGTTTTCATCAGTACTAATGCTTTTCCATAAGAGTAGGTATAGTAGATCTTTAACTGTATTCCTGGCTTTAGGAAAAAAATGAACTCAGTCAAATCTCTTTTCTGCTAGGGAGGCTACTGGAGTCAACAAATAAATTTTTTTCTGGGCCAAAGATAAACCTCATACACAAGCCACTAACAGACCCACACCAGCAAGGTATTTGTGCATGTGTTTAATCTGGGGCTCTGAGACATACAGCAGAAGTCAACAGGCTTAAATGCAATGTGAAAAATTAAGTCTAAGTTGTTATTATCTTAACAAAAGAAAAGAACAAAGTTACATACCAAAATTACTTCTGTCATCTGAGGTATAGAGGACCCAGTGCTTTAAAAATTGCTTAAAGAAACTCCTTGACTCAATTTATAACTTACCATCTAAATTTTGCAGATTTATGAGTCTGTATGGAGTATGAATCAGCACGAATATGGCTTAAGTAAAAAAAATATTTCATCTACATGTGGAGGAGAGAAGCAGCTGGGGAGCTCTTTCTATTCTGCTGATAAGGGATGACCTGGCAGCAAACAGCACACAATGCAGAGAGAACAAGAGAAGTAGATGGTATGGAAGACTGGGAAGATGGAGGTGGTATACAAGGGATAAAGAAAGTGTGAAAAATAACAGATGAAATGGCTGCAAGGTAGAAGAGGGACCTATTGTAAGAAAGAGTAGGCAGCTGGTAAAGACTTAACAGTATAAATTAAGATGTGAAATTCACAAGTTTCATGAACAACCTTTCGCTGTTAAAGATGAGGCTCTTTTTCCCAGCCAAGAGCAACAAGGAAAGAGCTGTGAAAGGGCTCAGGCTGTGGCAGGGACCCCTAGCAGGCAGGGGGTTTTGACCTTGATTTACAATCCCTGCCTGAATTCGCAGGGATTTCACTTCCGTTCATTAGGACCCTTGGAAAGCAGCAGATCCATGTTCTGACCTAAAGGCTTGGCAGTGTGAACCTCTCAGTACACTGGATCACGAAGAGTGTAGTGAGTCAAGGGAGTTTCTCAAACCTGACTTTTTGTTGGTATTCCTGTACAGGCTGTTTCCCATTGGAAAAAAAAGATAAAACAAAAAACCTCTGACTTGAGGCATTTAAATGTTGGCTCCATTTTTTTGCATGTACCTAGAAATTCTAGCCAATAAATTTTCTTTCAAATACATTATGTTTGTGTTTGGTATCTTCATAGAAATTTAATCAACTGCTTCTAATTTTAAAGTACAGAATATTGCAGATCCTTCCATCTCCAAATTCCTGGATTACAGAATGACTGGGGGAAAAGTAAAGAACATTATTAAATTGAAAGCTTAAAATTTCACTCTAATCTCAAAGGATTTGGAAGTATATTTGGGTCCCTGTTGCACCATCCTTTTGCTCTGAGTGTCAGAGTATTTAGGTCAAAAACATCCAGAGGTAGCTTTGATGTTTCTTTAATGTTCTTAACTTTTTTAAGACTGACAGAAAAATTTATAATTATTTTAGCTGCACAAGATGACAATTCATTTGAGAAAATAAATGCAAACCTTTGCTATGTTAAGATATTATATGATGCACTTACTATGCCAATAAATATGTTCTGTTGTCTTTCTTTTCCTCTGTCACAATACAGTTTGTTAGCTATGGTTGTATTACACAAACTGCATTCCGTAAATGCCTGTAATGTGTTATCAGTGAATCAGCTGGGACGTGATCTTAGAAGATGCTAATGCCTCTTTAAATTTGTTCTGGGAAAAAGCCTCCCTTTCTTCAAGATAATTACTCCATGAGCAAATTTGATGAGTAAAAACAAAATTAGTTCAGTAAGGAAATGACTCATAGTCTGTGCCACAACTTATTAATTCTAAAATAAGTAATTAGTTCTGTTTCTGTTCTTTGCTATAGTTATACTTTCTACCTCAGAGAGCTGTTGAACCAGGCCAAAGTGTGGAAAATACTATAATCTTAGTTCTTAAAATTATCTTAAGTCTGTGCCCTTGAAACTGGTGCTGATTTTATCTCTGAGAGTAAAAGGAGAGATTTTTGGCAAGGACAAGAGCTGCTGGAAATACTTAATGGAAAGTTAAGAAATTATTACAGACATGATTAATAGTGTGTCTAACACAAGCAATATTTGCCAAGGGTCTGGGCAAGACCCACTAGCTCTTACATGGGTCCTTACATGGGAGACAAGTAAGTGCTACATGGAAATAAATAGGATTGAAAGCTTTGTCACCTGGGGCTGGTAACAGATCTAAATCTTTTCATTGCTGGAGTTTACTTTAGCTGCCATCTACAAGAATGTCTTGGTGCCTGAGAAATGTTTCTCAGCCCCTACCCAGGGAACACAAACAGAGACCCAGAGGTGACAGCTGTGTTCCTCTACAGGCCATTCCCAAGCCACGGGAATGGATGTGGTTTCTTTGATGGAAGATATGTTCTAACATGGGTTATGGATCTCACACACTCATGGGTCCTGGGAGGCTTGAAATGGAATCCTATCCAAATATCTATTCAACCCTGAAATGTTCCCATACAGCCCAGATCCTTGTGCAAGTGTTTTCCAGTTATACTTCCATTCCCCCTCATCTTTAGCAAATGCTCTAAAGAGGTTCATCAAATAACATACACTCAAATCCATCCAAGAATTGGCACCTTACACTGTTTATCACGTGGGTATTCCTGACGAATTGTTAATTCCTCCTGCTTCAAATATGTCTCTAGACCTTGATAATGGCTAATCCTTCAGCTGTTATTGCTAAGAAAAAAGATCAGATATACTGGAAAAGTCACACAAATATTTTACAAAGATTTTTGTCACTGGTAATTACGTATGCACCATACTTCTTATAGTTGCTATGGCTCTACTTCTTTTCCATGTCAAAGAGTTTGAAAACATTGGATGAAACCAAATTTGGCTGGTTTTCAGACCAATTGCTCAGATGCCCTTTGGCTGCAGTTGCAGCAGTCTCCCACACTTCCCCTCCAGTTTAATTTCCAACTTTATGGATGAGATGCTGGTTGCAGCTTTGCTTAATCAAAGACAAAAGCAGCCAGGGGGCAGCATACAGCAAAGGACCCTTTCTGGCTATATCTCTCCGGAGACATTTTGAAGCAGGGAGGAGAAAAGGACAAGAGAAGGCAAAGGTGAAGCCCATGTTCAAGAGTAAAAAAAGCACAGTGCCTTACTGAATGGAAGAAAACATGATTTCTATTTTTTCCTACTGGGAAAAGCAACCTGGTTTTTACATTTTACATTCCTTTGCCTTTTCTTGAATGATTCATCAGCTAAATATTTCTGGTGCTTGTATAGGAGTGAGCCAACCCATTCAGCAGTGGGATCCAATATGGCCTCAAATGCCAGCAGGGACTTCCCCTCCCCAAAATACACACACAAAACAGGAATGCTAAATTACCCCAAAGGGATTACAAAGGGGGTAAAAAAGCAAAAACAAAAAAAACCCCAGGGAAATTGGGAAAAATAGTTTATGCATAAAGGCTATGCAGACTTCACAGCTCTGTGTGGCATATGGGTTTTTCTGTCCTGGTTGTCTGCGTGGGACATTGATGCATTCCGGAGTTGTGGTGAGTTACATGGTGAAAGAAAAATCAGCTGCTGGTTGTCTCTCCCACCATCTCCCCACAGCAACAGAACTTATTGTGCTACCAAACTTGTTGGTGAGTTTGGGCTCAGACCTGGTCTTCCTAAATGGTCATTCCTAAATTGTGGACGTCAACATAGGCTTCCAAGGACATGGCCACTGACATTTTAGGTTTTATACATTTTGCCCTATGTCTACATGGAGGATGCATCATGCCATTTTTAATAAGAGTGAGTTGAAACAATAAGCTCTAGTAATCAAACTTTGCATCACAGTCTCCTCTCATTTATGATGCTCAGCCTTGAAGGGAAATTTGATGCATAGTATATGTATTTACTTGCTATAGAGCATTAGACACAAAGCATTTATGATATGTGAATGTCTTTCTTTCAGAAAGAAATAAAAAGGAAGCCAATACTCAAAATCTGTGAAAATCTGAGAATCTGTGCCCTGCTCCACTACAGAGACCTTGGAGGAAATGCAGCCGGAGTGAGCACAGATCCCCTCCTCCCAATATCACCATCACTGACGTGCAGTCTCAGACATCCCTTGTTCTGCAAATCTTATGCTGTGCCTCTCCCACTACACATATCGCATCCTTCCATCCCATCCCAAACCCTCTCTGGGAAAGGAAGTTCCTTGACTGAATAGGACAGTGCCAGCCAGGAATCCAGGCAGGAGCTGCACCAGTGGGGGGGCTTCCTGTAGGTCTCACCTCAGCTCCCCTTGCTCCAGTCTCTTATTCAGTGCCTTAGTTGGCCAGAGCATATTCACAGTCCCACTGTGCCCACACTTCCTTGGGGTCCTGCCCTTTGGAGCAAGTCTAGTTTTTGTCTCTGTACAACTGCTTTTAATGCACTGTTTGCAACTTCACCTCATTCTTTCCTGCCTGTCTTGGGTTCTCCCTGTTGCTAATTCCACTTCTTAATTTTTTTAATTGTTCCCATTTTGGAGTTTCACCTCATTTTCTACTTTAACAACAAACATCTAAATTAAATTAAATAAAAGAATGCTCTACCATTGGTATACAATGGGAAACTTGGGTTGCTGTTTAAGAGAAGCAACTTCAAGGTGCTATTAAGGTAACAGCTGCAAACAGAGAATGGAAGGTAAAATCACTGAAAGCAAACCAGTGTTCATAGCTCTAAAACAACACATCAAATCTGGAGCTAGCCTTGGGAAATGCTTTCATAAGCTCTGAGTCAATGTAAACACAGGCTGCCAGCTGAAGGAAGAGTCTTGTGACGTCCTTACAAAACAGCTCTGGGCTGACCTGAGAGCTCCTCCTGCCACAGATGCTAACTGAGAGAAAGGTCACAGGCTCTGGACCCCACCAGCAAGCCAGGGTTTAATCTTCTAGACACATCCTACTCTTCAGGGGAAACTGTTAATTTCACTGATTTAAATGACTGCAAAAATAGCAATGATTTGATGCTATTAATAACATTATACTAACTGTGCTGTAAATGGCTCCCATCGCAAGATCCACTGGAATAACAGTTTCAAGGAAAAAGAGAACAACCCCTAACTGAGATTTGCCTGTGTGGGATCCACAGGTGCTCAACACCTGGAGAAATTTGGTGGAAACTTTCTCAGAAGCTGGCTGTGGGTGAGGTTTATTACACCTGTTATTTAAGCCTGCTGCTAAGCCTGCTGTCTCATTGCAGCAGGACAGCCATCTAGGGCTAATCCAAGGACAAAGCCTGGAAAAGAAAAGCTATAGAACATCACAACTCTACAGAAAGGGTAAAGTCTTCATATTCCAGTATGTACAATTCCCTTGCCTTTTCCCGCCACGCTTCACCCCCAATGCGATTAAACAGCATAAATTTAAAACACTATAAATATTGGGAAGAACTCAGGAAATGCCAGGCATTATATCCCTTCATTATATCCCTATTCCAGCCCTTTTTTATAAGCAAAGCCTTTTCGCTGAACCCATGCTGGCCCTCGTATGCTCAGAGCCAATATTACACAGTCCTGGGACAGAGGGGTGTAACCATCTACTTTTCAAGGCCACAATGCATGTTTCTTTTTTAATTTGGCAAAGACTAAGCTTCCAGGCAAGTGTTTTTAGACATATAGTCACATTTGTAGATCCAGAAGCCAGCTCCCTCCTCCTAATTTAAAAGCAAACTTTTTGTAAATTTTTAGGCTTGTCTGGCAATGTCACTCTAGATCCAGCTCCTGGTAGAGAGATGATACATTTCAGAGATACAAAACTTGTGGAAAACAAGGTTGCCTATGAAGCAGATAATTGCCAAAATTACTGTAAGACTCACAGCCATTCTTAAAAAGATTTGACATGATTTTTTTCTACTACTTTTTGACTATGTGCATGGAAAGAATTTTCTTTGCTTTGTTTTGTTTTTATTTTACTGAGATGCCAATGCCATTTCCTCTTAGCAGAGGGCTTTTTAGGCAGCTCCACCAACAACAGTTGTAGGATTTCAGCAGGTTGTGTTACCTGGCCTGAGGCAATCCAAAGGCCAATCCAAAGTAGTGATGGTGATGATTATCAACCTTCTATTGGTGACATTTTTTTTTTAAAAAACCCACAATCCAGATATTATGACCATTAACATCCAAAAAATTTTCCATGAGAGTAGAGCAGTTCAGATCTGTGTTCTGTCTCTCACCATTGCCCCTTCCATGTTCACGGTGTAGTTCTTTTCCTTGCACAAGTTTCTTTTCCTTGCTAGCTGTGCCACATTCACATGCCATGAATGTGGTGCAACTAGCAAGGAAAAGAAACCTGTGCTCTGGATCTGTTAATGCCACCACCATCCTTATCTGAGAGGCACCTAAAACTCTTTCCTCTGCTATTTCTGGCTACTTGTATTAGTATATTTATTGGGAGATACCCCAGATGGGCACGTTCATCATCCTGCAAGTGAGGACCTTGCTGCTGACTCCCGCTTGCACAGCTGGGCATCTCACACCAAATGCACAGCTCCATATGCTTTTGTGACAGGGGCAACATCAAGCTTGCAATCCAGAGAAACAATATGTACATAGGTGTGTAGTTGAAAATTTGGAACTCAGTGTCTGAAGAGGGGCTAATGATGATGTCACAGTGTGTGAGACCCTGATCTTGTGCCCACACACTGCACTGTCTCCTCCCTCACCTCTCCCATAACCCTGCAGAGACCTGCAGCTACTTCTTGTTTCTGCCTCTCCTGCCAGGCTCCTGAACAAGGCACATGTGGGAGAAACAGGCTGTGAGGACCCTGCCTCCTGTCAGACCCCTGTGAGGTCTGACAGAGGATGGATAGTCCCATCTCCTCCAGAGTTGCTTTGCCCTGCTGTCTTTGCAGTGTGATGAATTCTCCCAGGACAATTCCCCATGCACACAGAAACATAACCAGCTGAAAAGCAGGACATGGAGAGACATCCAGCCCACAGCTTCCCTCCTTTTTAAAATTACTTCAAGGTTTTTATTCCTGTTTGTTTGGGGGTTTTGTTGGTTTTTCCCCCCCAAATGTCTTCACACTATGAACAAAGGTATGCTGAAGGGCAATCGCTTAAACCACAGCTCTTCATGAGGGGCTTTAAGAGCATAGAGGAGCATAGGCTGACCATGGCCAAACAATGCAATCCTGCTGGTGAAAGTGCAGGTGAAACACTTGGATTTATAACTGGGAGCCTGGCTCACAGGCACTGGGACATGGTGTTTCTTTTATACAAAGGACAGGTGTGCTTTCATTCTGCTGCTGTGTCCGACTTCGGTGAAGTGGTGATGTTCTGCAGTGGTGTTTGGAAAGGCTGTGGTATGATGTTGGTCTTCTAGAAAAATCTGTTTAGTATTACACAATTTTGGTTTTAGAGCAGGGGAATAGAGTAGATATATGAGATTTCTATCTTATCATCCCGCCCAGGAGTCTTACAGTGAAAACTTCAAGTGCTCTGAATGCATTGCCTTTGCAGTGGAGTGCAGAAAGGCTATGTTAGTCTTGTTCATCTGTAGCAGAAAGCCAAATTTAAGTGAAACAGTATGCATAGTTATACTTTTATATTGGCAATAAAATGCTTTGGCCAAAAGAAAACCATTGTATTTCACACTAGAGTCTCAGGAAAGCATAGATTGAATCAGCTTAGCTCTTTGATTTGGCCAGGGGAAAATCATTTCAGTTGCATCTCTCCTCTATCTCTAACAGATCTATCAAAATACTGGACTTACCACTTAATATTTCCAGCCACTGTAAGTTCAGTGTCAAATGGCAAAGCCTGGATGGCAAGCTGAACTCTTTTACTAGAAAAATACTATTCTCTAAGCCTGCCAGCTATTTTAAAGGTCATTAAATAAGTGAAGCACATCCATAACAGGCTCTTCATGCAAACTGTGCTGGTCTAAGACCAGCTACTTAATTTTAAGATTTCCAAATCAATCACTTGCAATACTAGGTTGGTGTAAAGTGTTTTACTTAAAATGTACGTGAGGGCTATGTGTGTTAGCCCCAAAGGGGTACAGCAAAGACAACATTGTGGGTTTGAGATCAGGGATTTTCCTTGCTAATGACAATACCTGTCTGTGGGATACAGCCTGGCATGAGTGTCACTGCAGCTTCCAGGGCTTGGAACTCTTGCAGTTCTCTGTTTCCCTAAAATATGCATTTGAATGAAATATAGATGATTTGCCCTTTTTTCAGTGCATACTCTTCATCCAAAGAGTGATGGAGGTTGTTAGTGATATGCCTGCAAATTCTTTGAGACATTTCTAAAAGCTGTCAAAAGCACAAACCACCCAAATCCAGCCTTCAACATCTGTCGGGAAAAAAAAAAAAAAAAAAAAAAAAGAGCTGTCTGAAAAATCCACATGCCAGGCTAAATGACAGAGTAGGATTAGAGTCAATCTTGACGATCAGTCATGAAGCCAAATGTCTAAAGAAACAAAATATTTTAACAGATACATAAGCTACTTTATTACACCAAATGCTTTCCAGGATCCTGAAATCCTAGGGAAATCAATCCTGGATACAAAATACTGTATTTTTGATGGATAGAACAGTGTAACAATTTTCCAATTACATTTGTTTGCACTGATTACATATGCACAAGACATATACATCCAACCTAATATTACATGTTAGTAATAATGACGAATGTAATCTGTCAAGCTGTGTTTAAAAATCTTCAGAAAACAAATCTTCACTTAGGAACCACAAGATGCAACTTTTTGAGATAACTGAAAATACTGGAGAAACCAGGTAAGCTTCAGTATACATGGAAACAAGTATTAGCTGTCCTCCAGTAACACAGCTGAAGAGCTGGTTATGAGATATAGGTTTATTTAGCAGTATCTCAGACTAAAGAGTGTGTGGAGCGCTACAGACATACACACAGTAGTTTCAAAATTACTACTTACAATCCTAATAATAGCTGAGCATTTAAAAAGAAAAATCTGCTTACTGTCAGTATGTATTTTTTCTATGGTAATTTCAAAAAGAACAGTGTTTTTGTATGGTTTCTGTTAATAAATGCAAATCATCTGTCTTGTCTTTATGAGGACTATGGTAATAAGGTGTTTTCATCTGCATATCTTAGATTTTAAAATATAAAGTTCAAAAGAGAAAAAGAATTATGCAAATAACTACCCTCCTTTAATGTCACATAAGTTTAGGAAGATGCTTAAAAACAGCCCATTCATGAATCCAGATACACTGCTGGGTAATGTGTATGCAACTGGAGTTAATGGACCTTTTATGTCAACTGAAAATTAGCTACAGTATATTGAATGCTGCCGCACCTCTCTCCCTGTCTGGGTCATGACCATGCTCTAGAGAGGAAAACATTTCAGCCATTCTACAGCAATCACAGGTGGTCAAATATTTTGAGAGAGAAGCAAATTTCCAGCATGATTTGCCTTGGAGCCAAAGGTCCTATAAACAAATTTTACACAACCAGATCTTGAAGAAAACATAATGAGGTAAGGAGCTGGATTTCCATCAATACCATTTCTGAAATGAGAGATCAGTATTGAGTGACAGGAAAGTGTTTCAGGCACACTGCTACAAAGGTTCATAATGCAAACTGCAGCGATGGTGGCATGGTACCCAGACAGCAAGGAAAGTCACTGGCTCCCTGGAAACTTGTATGTATTTAATTACATACATTTATTTGTATATTTAAATATATATTTTAATTCAGGACAGCTCACATTCTGCAAAGAGCAGGGCTGAGAAAGGTCGGTGTGTCTGTGCTCTGTCCCCTGAGCAGCATGGATGCTAGACAGATGCTAGGTACTGTCCACTGGGGTAGAAGTGAGCTGATAAGTGGTGTTTTCACTACACTTCAGGAAACCTCTTTTTCCAAGCACAAAGGGAATGGTGTGCTCTATCCCAGAGGCATGTTCACAGAAATAGATCCTAAAATTTGATCACCCCAGACTGACAGGAGGTAATTATAGACACATCGTAGACACATAAAGCATAATCTTATAATTAACTTCAGAATTTAACTTGTCCTACTCTTAGCTAACAAGCTGAGAGCACAAGACTACCCCCTCCCTTGGGGTCACTTTGTACCTGCAATGTTCCACTGCCTTCTCCCTCCCTCAATTACAGACAACCTCCAGCCCAAAGAACAAGAACACATCATTTATCCCTCACACCCTTCCCTAGAGCATTCATCCTGGCCCACATCTTTTTCCCCTCCTTAGTGCAATACTGTCCCCCCTCCCACACAATCAGCCTTCTTCCAGGCCTGGTAGGCAAAGGTGCAGACAAGAACTACAGGAAGGCAATGTTCTCAAGAGGTCATTGGAGGATCCCTCCTACCCTATGTGACCAAGATCTGACCAGTCCCTGCATAGTTATCACAGATAACAACTAACCCGTCTCCAGCTACAGTTTAAGTCTCAAAAATTGACTCAGTTTTTGCAGCATGTACCTTCAAAGCACCTGCTGGTGTGCTTAGTTTTATGAAATCTCTGCTTCCAACAGACTGGGAATGTGCTTTGGCAAGACCTTTAAAAAAGATGGATACTTTATGCTGGTAGGTAAACTGAGAAATCTCTTCCATCATAATAAGCTATATTTAAAAAATATGGCTAAAACTTCACCATGTTCATCCATGAACATTTGGATGTAGGTGCTTTACAGTGCTGTGTAGGCTGGACATTCACCAGACCTTTCACAGGTTCCCCCACACTCTCAGAGAAGAGCCTTGATCTCCTAAGTCCTTGTAGTGGATATACACCCATATACAAGCTTCTTGACTTGCTTCAGTTTCTGCTTCTGGTCTACCACCTTTGCTAACTCCCAAAGGCAACAATTCTCACACCTGTAATTGCATGCAGAGATGTCCTGGGCAATGGAAGAAGCTTTGGGTCTTTGCTACCTGCATAATTTGCAGAGTTTCATTAAGGGAAAGGGAAGGGGTGGTAGAGGTTTAGGATCCAAGATCTGGAACAGAAAAAACAAAAGTGCTGTCTGCTTTAAAATATATATAGCCTCTCTCCTTCTGTAATTCCATCTTTGAAATTCTTATTTTACCCCCTCGTGACCACTCAGTGTCTGCCACTTCCCACACTGCTCACAGCACCAGCCATACATGGGGAAAAAAATTTCTCTTTTAATACTATTTCTGATATATTTCATGTTCCAGAAGATCTGAATCACTAACTCAGTCTATTATCTTTGTGTCAATGCCACTACTTCTACCACAGTAAGTTTCAGGTGGCTTGTCTAGGCGTTAAAAATCATTGGTGTTTTTTTTCTTCCCCATGCAGAGTAAGATGCCGGAGCATGCAGCTCTTATTCTGGGGTGAGAGATGGGGAGGAAGGGGCAGGAGCAAAGACTCATAGCAGAAAGACAAAACAATGTCAGCTGTAGCTACTGTACAATTAATGAACTAGATGTTGTCTCCCACCACTAAGTAGTATCTCATAATACCAAAGTCTCAAATGCATGTACAAAGCAAATCTTCCTTTTCTACCCTCTTCTCCCCACCACAACATAGGTTTTGCTCTTAGACTTTCCTGCTTGTTTTTTAAGGCAAGTCTCTAACCTTTCCAGCTGCCTTATTAAACCCTAAGAATGGAAGTTTGGGTAGCAGCCCGATTGTGCAACCAGCTTGAAATGCTAAGGTGGTTCCCAGGATCTTAGAAGACAACAGTAACTTAGTTTTCACCATACAGGCTTTCACCTGAGGAAACAAGAGCATCACTCCAGAAGTCCTCAACTCAAGCTATAGTACATTTACAGCTAATAATTTCAAATAAAGCCAATTAAACTAAATGACAAATGAACAGAGGAGTAAGAGGCAATGCTAACTCCAAACAGTCGAAAAAAATGAGTCAGTTCTGCAGAATGAGTTGGGGTTTTTGTTCAAACCTCTGCAGTAAGCTAAATTCATGTTCTCCAGGTATTTACAACTCCTTAGGGCACTCATGGCTTAAGGAGGAGCTATAAAAATCTCATGTGGCCAGAGGCGTCAGCTTCTAAAGAAGCCAGCACACAAGACAGCAAGAGCTTGGGTAAGGGACGTACCAGTTGTCTGAAACCTGTCCTCCCCTTGTGAAAATGCTCGGCAAGGAGACAGTTTTTTCCTTCCACAGATGGGAGCTCTCCTCCCCACCCACTCTTCCCTATAGCTTATATTGAAAAGTAGTTAGCCATAGCAGGACACAGATGCATTCACGTCTGGATGACAAAACTCAGATGATAAAACATGTTCCTGTCTACAGGTCAGGAGATGACCATGTGTTTTCCTTGCAAGCCAGATTTTATAATTTCTTTGTGCCAAGGAGAGCAAGTCACTTTTGTTCAGCCTTACTCAGCATACCGGGGAAATGCACTGGTTTTACTTCCCACAGTGATCAAGCTTACAGATGTTCTTTCACCAAGTTTCCTTTCTGTCCAGGTTTCTATTTCCTCACAGGATACCCAATGACAAACACACACAGAGTTGTTGGCCATGAGATCTACAGAAGACTAAGGAAAATAAGGAGCAAGGGTTGTCGACATGGATGAAGCTGATGCAGGAAGTCAGTTACTGAACAGCAGGGGCATGTACCTGGCAAGGAGAATGCCCTCATTCTGAGGTTTGGCCCTTTGAAACATGTTACATCACAAACATTCATTTGCAATTCAGTAAGTAGTAGTTCATCATCTCTAATTTAAATGAGACACTACTGAACTGTTCTAAGTATATTTACCTGTTTGGATATGATGCTCCTCTGAAAATGTCATCCTCACTTTGAGAAGACATGCACAACACATTGGTAAGAAATAAGTGTTCTTTGCATTTGGCAAACATAGCACAAAGGCAGTGTGGGCAAAACCTTGGTGAGCCTTTCTGGGGGTGCAGGAACTGACTTTGTTCAGGTCTTCATGCTCAGATGCTGAGAAAACACTTGCTGAGCCTTACCAATTTTTAAGACAGAACACCCTAACGTAACAGAGCACTCATCAAAAAGCTGAGGTATAAAATCAACCTCTCCAAGACCAAACTTAATAGATTCAGAATACCAATGTACTAGCAAGTAAAAATACAAATGAATAACCAAAAAAACCTCTTAAGACAGTGGAACTCCTCTACTAGTTTCACAACTCTGAAATGTCTTTGAAATCCAATTCAAGGTTCAAATTTTACCAGAGCATGATCAAGTCATTTCAGTATTTTCTTGTCTATAAAGTACTTTGAAGCAGCCCTTGGCATTCAGTACTGCTTCATCACTTCATTTTGTTACTAAATCAAGGAGGTCTCTAGTTAGTCATCTCATACCAGAACAACTTCAATGCATTAAGCTACATGAAAGGGTTTCTCCTCCTTCCATCCTGTCATAAGAAAATTGTAACACAAGCAATTCCTGTAGGATTATAGTTGTGCTGGCTCACAGTTAGCTGTTGAATGATACCTCATAGGAAAGAAATCAGGGCCAGTATTACGAACTTCCACTGTTTCCATATTATTCTAGTTTAAGGAAATGAAGAGCTTTCATGAAGCCTCATGAGGCTTTATTAAACATTAAACTAGAGAATTCTTCTCTTCCACTCCCCATTTTGCTCATGGCTTTGTGCTCAGTCTGGCTTTCTATGGATCTCTCCTGTACTGCTTGAAGATTGGCAACTACCAGGAACGGGAAAGCAGCCTGTGAGGAGAAAGAACTGTCATCAGTGTCACATCGTAGGACGAAATACTCACATACTGGTCTCCATTATCTCAAGAATGAAAATTGGAAGAATGAGGATTGGGACTGGAAGGTTCACATACACAGGTATTTTTCCCAATAATGCCAAGGCAGTGGAAGATTTTAAAAAAGTTTATTTCAGATGCAAGGACCACTTTTTTATAACAGTGCATGCATTGGGCCCCAAGGCAAAGCCCCTCCTCCTCCAAGGTTTCTGTATCTTCTCTCTTCCCACACTCTCTCTGGCCCAAGGAGGCCTCGTACATGTCTACAAACATGTTATCTCTGTGCATACCAGAGAGCCAAGCTGAGAACTTTTCTTGCTATGCAGGGGGGAGGTGGGGGAAAAGCACTGAAACTGCCTTTGAAAAAGAGCCATCACCTAGGCAGAAAGCCTTCCTAGCAAAATGAGTTCTAACTTCCCGTTACAAATTCTTCCAGAAATGTATCTATTCCTACAGGGACTAATCACTTACAAAAGACAAGGAGGAAGTGGTATATGGTATTTTCCAAAGCATTACACTTACCTATGCCAATCCTACTTCCTGCGCTTTGAACACTGCCGCACTGTGCTTTGTGGCCAGTGATGGGAAAGGGAGCCAGAGCAAGCCAGGACATGAGTGGTGCCTGGGAGGTGCAAAGGCAGCAGGCAAGAAGCGAGCCTCAAGGCCCCAGCGGAGCCCTGAAGCAGAGCTGTGCTCATGCTGCAGAGGACAAGAAGCAACCCCTGGGGTCCACCCTTGGAGTCAGAATCACAGAATATGCCAAGTTGGAAGGGACCCACAAGGACCATTGAGTCCAACTCCTGGCCCTGCACAGGACCATCCTCAAGAGTCACACCATGTTCCCAAGAGTATTGTCCAAGAACTTCCTGAACTCTTTCAGGCTTGGTGCTGTGACCACTTCCCTGGTGAATCTGTTCCAGCACCTAACTGCTGTCNGTGACCACTTCCCTGGCGAACCTGTTCCAGCACCTAACTGTTGTCTGGGTGAAGAACCTTTTGCTAACACCCAACCTAAACCTCCCGACACCACTTCAGGGCTTTCCCTCAGGTTCTGTCACTTGTCACCACAGAGAAGAGATCAGTGTCTGCCCCTCCTCTTCCCCACACAAGGAAGTTGTAGACTGCAATGAGGTTTCCCCTCAGTCTCCTCCAGGCTGAACAGACCAAGTGACTTCAGCAGCTCCTTATATGCCTTCCCCTCAAGGCCCTTCACTGTCTTTGTTGCCCACCTTTGGACACTCTCTAAGAGCTTAGTATCTTTCTTATATTGTGGTGCCCAAAACTGCACACAATATTCAAGGTGAGGCCACCCCAGTGCAGAACAGAGTGGGACAATCACCTTCCTTGACCAGCTGGTGATGCTTTGCCTGATGTCCCCCAGGACACTATTGGCCCTCCTGGCTGCCAGGGCACTGCTGACTCATATTCAACTTCCTATCGACCACGATGCCCATGTCCCTTTCCATGGCACTGCTTTCCAGCATCCCCAGTCTGTAGGTACATCTGGGGTTGCCCCATCCCAGGTGCAGAATCCGGCATTTTCCCTTGTTGAACTTCATATGATTGGTGATTGCCCAGTCCTCTAACTTGTTGAGATCTCTCTGCAGGGCCTCCCTGCCTTTGAGGGAGTCAACATCTCCTCCAAGTAAAAATCTTCCTCTGGAGCACGAGCAGCAGGATTCTGGCAAAAACGACCCAAAGGAGCCCTGAGAAGTGCTCATGCTTAATGCTGAAGAGGAATGTAAAAAAATCCCTGGGAGCCAGTGCCAATTTGTCCTGGGGGAGAATTCCTTTCTGACCCCAGAGCTGGCAGTCAGTTATTCCCTGAAATGTGAGCAAGACCTGTCTCCTCATCCCACAGGATGGTTGCTCCTCTCAGCAGATGGAGCCATCTCAGAGGCTTCCCAGAGAAGCCACATGAAGCAGGTCTGATTTACCTTAGAGGCAAGACTCATTCCCATGCCTGGCAGGTCACCAGTCGGTGCTCCAAGGTACTGGGACCTGTCACAACACCTCTGCATCCCATTTCTAGTGGCTGCTGTCCCTAGTTTTACAGGGGATGACAATAGAGAGCTCTGCAGTGCTCCTCGAGTGCTCCTCCAGAAGGCAGTTCCTTGGTCTTGTCACTGAAGGCAGTAGTTCTTCGCATCTCATGAGAAGCTGGTGTCCCCTGAGGGCTGAAGCAGGATTTTGACCCATCAGATGAACTTTGAACAGACGAACGTCTGGCCTTGCAGTGAAGAACCTCCAGCAGCCTCAACCAGCCTCCAGTCTTCCTCCCTGTAAGTAATTCCACCTGTTCCTCAAGGACTTCATCCCAGATGTCTTTGGACTGTCTGCTGGGCCAGCTGGCCACGGGGCAACGGAGGATGCTCTCTTTATCCTGCCCTGGGGCATTGTGAATCCTGCATTTCCAGGTAGTGGCACTATGAAATGGGTTCTGGGGCCAGATCTGGCAGTCCTGCCCTCTACCCCCCCCTCCACTCAGCATCTTTCCAAGGAAGGTCTTTGTGGTGCTGACCCCGAGGCAGTCCCTGTGCCCAGGAGGCCCACAGGACTGTCCCTACCCTTGGTGTCCATACACCTGGCACAGCTGAAACCAGCTGGGAATGGTGGTGAGATGAAATTACTGATGAGGTTATTCAGATACATAAAAGAAAGTATGAAAAACAATCCTCTTAGCACCCACTTTGGTGTGCAAAACTGGTGCAATGAGTGCAGAAAACTGCCAGACTATGTCTCTTCAGTTACAGAATCTCAACATTTTGGTGTCAGTTCCATGGGAAGAAACAGGCCCCTGCACATGTTCGGATGTATCTCTAATGGATCAGAAGGCAGAGCAAGGCTAGAGATCAATTCCCTCANGCACATGTTCGGATGTATCTCTAACGGATCAGAAGGCTAGAGATCAATTCCCTCGAGGGGGGTGCCACCTGTCCAGAGGGCTGTTAGGAAAAAGACAGTCTGTTAGCAGCAAGGACCTGGTCTCCCCTGTGACAGCATGACCCACTTGGTAGATGAGGAAAAGGCTGTGGATTTTGTCTACTAGACCTTAGTAAAGCCTTTGGTACCGTTTCCCACAATGCTCTCCTGAAGAAGCTGGTTGTTCATGGCTTATATTGATGCACTGTTCACTGGGTAGAAAACTGACTGGATCAACAGGCTTGGAGAGCAGTGGTGAATGGTGCCAGATCCAGCTGGCAGCTGGTCACAAGTAGCTCCTCAGGGTTCAGTATTAGGGCCAGTCCTGTTTAATCTTTATCAGTTATCTGGACAAGGGGAGTGAGTGCTCCCTCAGTAAGTTTGCACATGACACCAAGTTGGGCAGGGCAGGAGTATTGATCTGTTGGAGGGTAGGAAGGCAGAGGGATCAGGACAGGTAGATGAGCGGGCCAAAGCCAAAGGTTTAAAGTTCGATAAGGCCAAGTGCCAGGTCCTGCACTGGGGTCTCAACAACCCTGTGCAGCACTACAGGCTTGGGGAAGACTGGCTGAAGAGCTGCCCAGCAGAAAAGGACCTGAGAGTGTTGGCCAACAGTAGCCGAAGATGAGCCAGCAGTGTGCCCAGGCGGCCAAACAGGCCAATGGCATCCTGGCTTNAGGTCTGGCTTGTATCACAAATAGTCTAGTCAGCAGGACCAGGGTAGAAATTGTCCTCCTGTACTTGGCACTGGTGAGGCCACTCCTTGAGTGCTGTGTCCAGTTCTGGGCCCCTAACTACAAGAACGACATTGAGGTGCTGGAGCATGTCCAAAGAAGGGCAATGGAGCTGGTGAAGGGTCTGGAGCACAAGTCTTACGACAAAGTGGCTGAAGGAACTGGGGGTGTTTAGCCTGGAGGCTCAGACCTTATTCCTCTGAAGCCAGGTGGGGGTCGGCCTCTTCTTCCAGGTAATAAGAGATAGGACCAGGGAAAATGGTCTCATGTTTTAGCAGGGGAGGCTTGGATTAGATTAGATATTAGTAAAAATTTCTTCATGGGAAGGGTTGTCAATCATTGGAACACATTGCCCAGGGAAGTGATAGAGTCACCACTCCTAGAGGTACTTAAAAGATCTGCAGATGTGCCACTTAGGAACATGGTTGAATGGTGGACTTGACAGTGTTAGATTAACAGCTGGACTCCATGATCTCAGATGTCTTTTCCAAGCTAAATGATTCTATGATTCTATAAAAAGTCATTACCATACACAGTAGACTCAGCATCAGTGTCTGGACCTATACACATTTTTCCCCTTTCAAAGTATATTATTGTGCTCAACATCTCAATGATTATGAAACTGGCAACAAGATATTTACTTTGATCAAGGTGTTTATTGCATCTCAGAGGGCACACATGCACTGGGTTTTTTTGTTTTCTTTTTTTTTTCCTGTTCGGGATTTTTTTTTAAACTGAAATACAAAGAAAAGCCATTTTGAAATCAGCTTTTTATAGAACTTTCCCATTACAGTGTTATCCCCACAGCAAATTCAGATACAACCACTTTTAATGGTACCATACATTGATTAAATAGTTCATTTGAAAGACTTTAGGTGAATATCTTTCCAACCCAATATGCTTTTACAGAGAACTGCCAAGCCACTTGTAACACTGATCAACAGTGACCTCATTGAAGAGTCAAGATCTTACATCAAGCCATCAGCAGAAACAGTATGAGAACAAATAAAAATTAAAGAAACACAGTATGTACAGTAAAGGGCATGGATCTCTGGATCAGAATTAAATCTAATCACCAATAGTACAAAAGCTACTCACAGCGCATTCGGGGCAATGGAGAAAACACTAGCCAAAGGCATACACAGGTAAGCACTAAATTAAGAGATGTCCGTAAGAACTGAACAGAGATGAGTAACATCACTTGTAATGTTTTGACTACAGATATACCAAAAAGTGCTCTCGTATTTGAAATCCCTTAATGCCAGCACAACTATGGTTGCTTTTTCCCAACTACATGGAGAGAAACTGACCCTTTACTTATTTTCAGTGCATTTAGCAAGAACTGATAAATATGCCAATTTTAAATGCAAAACCTCAAATAATTAAAATAGATTTAAAAATAAAAAGAGCAATAAATATGGTACTTTTCAGATATGATTTTTCATTCTTGGTAAATAATTGAAAAAGTATTTGTTATGGAAGTTTTCCTTTGTATTACTTTAAATTATCTTAACATATACAGTGCCACAAAAATAAAACATTTTTTCACCACAATTGAGATTCCTGTGACTGGGGAAAAAAAAAGTATCCTGCACAATTTCTTAAGTATTTTCTTTACTATCTGGTATTATCACACTATGTTTTATAACAGATAAAGGAGAAATTGAGTCCTAGGGAAATTTTAGGTGTCCTCAAAAAGTTATATACATTGAAACCTTCAAAAACCACAGACATTGCTCCAAATGGCTCACCAAACAACAGCTGCATAATCTGCCCCCATGGGATAGGTTCAGAAAAGCACTAGAAGGCATCAGAAACATACATCCATTGTTTAAATTGTAAAACACAAATAACCCAAGTACACAAATTCCGAGAGAGAGTAGGGATAACAGCTAAGGTAGTACACATTCCTAATGTTCACTTTCACAGCTGTGCTACACGTTTCAGGAGGAAGAGAAAGTCTGAGTAAGCGCTAGGTTTGGTACTGGTGGCTCACTTTGAAACTCTGAGCATCCATTTGTAGACTCCAAACTCACGTTTTTAGCATCCGGTCAGAAAAACTGCAGCTGTGAATATAGAAAAGTATTAGATGAAAACTGGAGTAATGAGTTAATAAAGCACATGCTAGAAAGAACATCAAATCTTCTCATCTCTTCACATCTCCAAGGAGTTGCTATCAGTTTTTAATGAAGGAGAGTCTTCCTGCAGACAGTTATGAATCTCTCCACTATATATACTAGTTATCTCTCTACTATAAATACTAGTTGGAAGCAGTGAGTCCCAGCAATGAAGGTGCCTCTCCACTCCTGGCCATCTCCACCAAGTGCCAGGTACAACTCCCTGGGGCTGGAATTTGGAGAAAAGTAAAGTGGGACTGGGTGATGCCTGCTAAGAGCAGCCTGATCCCATCCACTGCTGCCAACTCCAGTGCAGAGGAGGCTTAGAATGAAACTCTAGGAAGAAAGAAAACTGACTCATGAAGAAGGCTATTAAGTTACGTAATGGTTGTCCTCTCCTCACCTGGCGAATTATTCCAGTCTTAATTATAAAATGCCTACCTTATTTCTGCATTATTATTTTTTAATTGGCAAAAGTGTTCCATTCAATTTGACATTTCTGCTTGGCCCTCTTAACAACCTTCTCCAAAACCCTCACAGTAATATTTTGGTCTTTTTTCCCTTCCATTCTGCAGTACTGTTTTTTCGCTTCTCCTCCATTTTTTGTTTACATTTACTCCTCTGTCCTTCCCCACTGTTGTTCTACACAGCCCTGCTCGTGACCTCATGTCTTAGCATTCAGAAAAGCAGTGCCTTGAAAAACAGTATGACAGGGGAAAACATTAGCTGGTAGCAGTTAAACGATGCAAACAACCGTCCCTTGATGACCAGACCACGTAAATTAGTTTTTCCTCTTTTGGAACCTTTTACACCTGTGATACAACATCTGTTTCAACACCTATAAGACTGGAACAAGCCTCTTCAACACCATTTTCCCCCTCAGTATTTTTACCCTATTATAATTCTACATATTTCAGTATTAATTTAGGAAAAAAAACCAAACCTGAATCCTTAGATGGAATAGAAACAAGGTAAAGTTACAGGTTGAAGATAATGTTTCCTGGCAGTCACTTTTGGAAAAAATATTTAAAAGTCAAGCTTTCAGGCCAAAATTAAGACTGTGGACAGAGATTTCAGTTTTCATTATCAGTGCATGTTTCTGTCTGTCTCTGCAGCTACTATTTTATCAGTCATAATCAACCTACTGGCCTAAACAACATCTGTGTGCCAGACATGTACCACAGTGTGACATGCTTAAGCAGGCAGTCACAGAATACCTTATCGTTTACAAGAAATCCTTGATGTTAAGATCCGCTAATGGGTCCTTTGTTGGAGGTTTCTTGGGACTCTGAGTAGCAGGAGTTGGGCTTGGAGAAAGCTAACAGATGCCAGCCAGGAAGGCAGGAAAAAAACAAAGCAGACAAGAACACACAAGCATTAGATAAACACAGACGGTTCTCACACAAGCACATCACAAGTTTACTAAGTTCTCATTTTTTTTGCAAGTTCAGCATGGTGCCATGTTACTCAAGCATTGTTTAGATTGCTTCCATCCTTACTACTGTTTGGCAGGTTTAATGGATAAGGCTATATACAGTGGAGATCCTAATTAGCATAGTTTCAAATCACTCTCTCTCCCTATAAGACAGAATGGTGTTAGGATCATCAATCCAGACAGAAGATAAGCAGTTGTTAGATGTTAAACATCCAGGTGCAGAGTAAGAAGAGTACACGCTGCAGAGCACAACTGAAAATTCCAGCAACTGGCATTTAAGAACAAGTTATTCTTTGTTGGTAATGCAAATAAGAGTCCAAAGTGTAGTAAAAACATGACTAGATGATACAAGTTTCCTCCTCTGGCAGGTAGAAAAATCATCAGCTGTTCCACAGAAAATTTCAGTGTTCAAGTTCCATACAACACTTTTCACTATGGTGATCATATGATTCTCTTATCCTGTCCCTACTCCTCCCTATCCCTACCTTAACTCAGGGCAAAAGAGGTATTTTGTATGTAGCCCTGGCATCTTGATGACTACTGTTCTAGAAAAATTGTCTGTGTCCCATATTATTATTCTTGGTAAGTGCAGAGACAGTTTAAGGTGGGAGGAAAAGTACGTTCTTAGACCAGTTTCAAGATCTTTCCATTTCTACATGGAAAACCCTGACAAGCCTCATTGGGAATGTAGTTCCCTACTTAAAAATGGGATTTGCTTCATGTTGGTTGCTTAATATTTGCAAAACAAGGGAGGTGGCTTGGTTTCCAGGGTTACAAGTGAGATTTTTAGAGCTGAAGCATCAACTTCCATCACCCATCTTACTTGAAAGACAAGATGGACTTCTGACTTGGAAGCAAAATACTACAGCTAAGTCAATCCCTGCCTCTGCTCTGGAAGGGTCTTTTTATTTTCAGAGTTATTACAAACCAAACTCTACTTCGAAAAGACAGCCTGGAACAGGTATTATAGCTAATCCTGTATCACCTATGGGCTAGGAGCTAAAAGCTTGGCATCACAGTGTGTACATGATGCTGCATTCCAAATTTATGAGCATCCAGTTTAAAAAAAATTTTAGGAACCTGAAAGGCAGCTGATAATACCCACTTAAACAGAAGGGATGGCATGGCTCCACTACTCAACCTACATCACCATTAATTACTCTGTTAGGTTTTTCCAGCATGTTAAAGAAAGGTCTCATCCCCCTGGCAACCAGTAACTCATGACACAATGTTTCCTGCTTTTTCTTAATTAGTGTAGAATTAAAAATATGTTTGCTTTGGTTTTAGATGGTCAAACTTGTGTCCCCTCTGTGTTGAAATATGTGAATGTCACAAAGTCAGATGAGGTAAATATAGCTTAAAACCAAGAAAAACTGAAGCAGTCATGGATCTCCCACGTAAAAAAGAGCACAGTGATCAAGATTATTCATTTGCATTCCTCTACTGTAATGTAAGTTAGAAAAAAACCTTCATGGTATTTCAATTTGTGCATTGGTGTGAAAAGCTGTAAAAAGTGTGCACTCCAACGTTGCACACACTATGGTAATTCATATTTGAACAGAGTTGTTTTGCACTGAAAGAAACCTAGCAAGGTACCAGCCTGAAACAAATGAAGTTGCATCTATTGAGGAACAACTGTCATGGAACTGGAGACCTTATCTTGTTCATAAATAGAAGGCTGGTTTTCTGAGGATTCTCTTGTTGGGCTGGGAAGAAAGACACTGAGTGCAGCTCTAGTAAATTATGATAGGCTGTGAACAGAATAGGAATGCCCATCAACTCCACTTTGAGCTTTACCCACACATCTCCCAGAACTTGAATTTATTTAGCCGCTAGAGAATTTTCAAGCCTGTTTCACTGGTCTCATACAAGGCAACTGGTAAAAATCAAGGTGGTTCATGTGATCTGCTGCAAGTCAGGCAGCTGATTTCTGTGAGGCATCTCATTTACAGATCTACAGCTAGAGTTAAACTGAGATCATGCATACACATGAGTTACTTTCTAGAGGAATAGAGAGCAATCAAACATTCATCTAGCACTAATGCTTACCTGTACACCAGGGCCAGTGGCGGCTCCAAAGGGGGGCCTCATCATAGGCTGCCCGTACATCACTGGCTGTTGAGGCATCATGGGCACGCCTGCACCGGCTGGGGGCTGTAAATTAACATGGAGTCAGCAGGGTTCTGGGTGGAGGAAGGAGAGCAGCGTAACAGAAGAGACTCACCATCCCAAATGCTGCTCCTGGCTGTGGGACAGGTGGAGTACCTCCTGCAGCAGGAACAGCACTTGCTGGAGGCACACCTCCTGCCTAAAAAATAGATTAAAAAAAAAAATAAAAACCCAAGAATCTAACACCAACCATCTGGAAACGACACAGTCTCCAACATTCTCAAGGCTGTTCTGGAAAGTAGGACTGTTATGCAGCACATATGTAACCTCAAAACCATAAGGCTTCAAAGAATGAGAGAGCTGAATGAGTCCTTATGCTGATGCTCAGCTTGCTTCTTCATAAGAAAGCAAGGGTGACAGACTTCATTCTCTTCACGAATAGAGTCCATTTACTAAATATAACAAAATAAGCTCAAGAAAATACACACTTTTCACTTCCTTCTACATTGTGTAAGAAGGCATTCCAATTTCATAACAGCTAACACACAATAGCACTTATTGTGGCATTGTATTTTTGTAAAAGCTTAAGCAGATTGCAAAGCTAAGGCAAAAAACTGCTATAATTAGTTTACAATGAAGTTAAGGCACTTAACCCACAACCAGAACCATCACATACTTTACTAAAGACAGCTTAGTTTATCTTGCTATGCTTTTCATTCCTATGCTTGACTTGCTATCGTTTTCATCCAAATAACACAAGTGATAAAAAAGGCTATCTTTCTTTAGAATTCAGGAAGAGGGGACAGTCAGTTCAGTAGTTGGACTGGATATAGAGCACAAGAGCATCTGAAAAAGGCCACCCCTCCCTACTTACCTAACATGACCTACACATCATCACTTTCAACTCCCTTGTCTGTAACTTCCCATGTACGGTCTCTCCTTATGGCCTTGAAAGCATCCAAGTACTTACTTTTTACAGATATATTTACAATACAAATTATTAATAACTCGCAGAGAGGCAGAAACCATTCAAGGAAGGGAACTAAAAATGGCAGCAGGATTTCATTACTGCTATTGTATGGCCTAAGCGTATTGGCACAATCTCTCAAGCTGTTACAGGTGCATGTATGGTCGTGCCTGTGTCTCCACATCCTTACCTTCTACCTTAAGTCAGTTATATCCCACTACACTTGGAGAGCAGCTAGCACACTTACAGTTCAAAGTACTGTGTGTCTTTGGAGATATGCTGGAATTACTCGCTGCACAGTTCACTTTTGTGAATGCTGCATTTAGTGCCCTTGGTTGATCCTTGCTTCGACACTAAAATATGCCAGCTTCTCAGGAAGCTGGAGATGAGTCAAGATAACATGTCCCATACTCATTAATCAAACACCCTCCATTTTCTGGCTGAGAATTTATGAACCTCTATTTCAGACTGAAAGTTTTCTGGGGAGAACTTCAATTAAAAGCTATACTGTGCTAGCAGCATCCTCAAACTAACAAACATCTGGACACTCAGATATGAAAAGCAAGAAATAGAAACACACAGGTTCATGACATCGGATGCACTGATCTGACTGCATTTACAGGAACACATTGTAGCTCAAAATTCAGTTAAGCAGATGCCAAGAAAATGGCCACAAAAAACGAATCTGCTTTTGCCTCAAAGCACTAGGGTCACTCCAGGGAAGAGGCTTTTATGAAATTCTGCTGATTTTAATCCAGAAATTGAAACATCACAAGGAAGGGAAGAAGTGACCAAAACTTAAGTAGTTCAACAGTGTCATGAAGAAAAGTTCAATTTTGGTCTCCACATTTATTTTTCCTAATGATCTGGCTTTCTTTGGTTTCAAAAATACCTAAGTGTATGATTTTGAAGAAATCTATACAACAAATGTTTTATGAAATGCTATCAAAACTACCCAGCTTCCCAGAAAGACTAGTTACTTGTCAGACAGTAAAATCACTACAAGATCAGGCTGAGCTTAAAGAAGTTTGAAAATTCAGGCAGTACAACTCATTAGATAGTTCACATCCAAGTAGAGCAAGGATTGTTTGAAGACATTATTTTCAAGCTTACAGCACAGAAATGGTTAATCACCACTACCACATTAACACATTGCCTGAGAATTATCTGCTGGACAGATAGTCCAAGAGGAGCTGTGTTAGGTAGTTTTAAGCCAGCAGTAGTAACTGTAGTGCAGGTGAGTTGTTGTTAGTATCTTCGTGTTTAGTAAGTACAAAAAGAGATAAAAAAAATATGAATTTCACTTACACTGTACAGTATTGCCCAGCCTTTCTATTAAGAAAAAAAGTTGATGTTACAACTAACACATTCAGCGAAGTACAGGAACTCTTGTACCTTCCGTAAGGTTAAGGAACATGCTTAGAGTCACGTTAACACCTAGCTGTGGCAGTAAGGAACCAAAACCCCTTCAGAGTTCTTTCCTTCCCTTCCCAAGCCAATTTTTTTCAAATGGAGGCTGATCTATGCCTTGTGAGACTTTTGATGAGATCAGGTATGACACCTCTTCAGATTACTCTTGTAATCTCATGATTGAGTTGCTCTTGCGCCAAAATTTAGATTTTTAGCTTAATTTGATCATTCGATTATTCTCCCAAAGTTAGTGTCTTCTGAATGTTTTTACAGGGTAATCTTAACTTTTCCAACAGACTGCTTCACCCTGCTAAATAAGCTACCCAATTCTTATCTAACATCAATCCCCTGATCAGTGTGAATACTGTGTAGTGTTTTGATCTACATCATTCAGGAAAACTTTAAATAAACCTATTTATTTTCTCTCCTTCCAGTAGTTCAGCTTTGGATCAATAGCATTTTCTTTTTGGGAAATCGACCTGGGCCTCATGCTGGCAAGACCTATATAGCTAATCACACACTTAGAAATGTCCACAGGTATTAAATGTCCATGTAGAGCAACATCTTGACACATATGTTAGTGTATTTTTCATTTACATGTACTCAATGATGCCAGCTCTAAATCTGTTCTTAAAAACTGTGACTTAAAACATTCACACAATTTATACAGAAGCAAACTCTTTAGCTGAAGTAGACTGGAGCAGTGCCTATGTATGCTTGCAAAATCTCATGGAATATTGATTGTTCAATACCAGTGTTACCTATGGATTAACCACCTACCAATGGAGCACCTGGGACACCACCAGTTGACCATGTTGCAGGTGCTACTTTTGGCTGCCAGTTGGCTCCTCCTGTTAACTTTTTCTCTCCAGCATTCCACTGAAGGTCTCCCCTATTAGAGAGGGAGATAGGCAGGCTATTATTTGCATGCTCCCACAGTGAAAATGAAAATGGACTGCAGCATACATTAAAATTAGACGTGCAGCTACATTAGCTTATGGTGTATGCAGTTATTAACAGAAAGATATACTTTTAGTGACACTCAGTTTCAAGGGTTGTTAGCAGTAGACATCAGTACACTCTATACTGGAGTCAGTTACACGGTTATGGCCTTTGTGGTGAGAATTAAAGAGAAGTTTTACTTAGTATTGACTGAAGGTAACATAGCGCGTATACCCTTGCAAAGTAGGAAGAGGGACTGCTACTGCCTATTCTACTGGGGCCAGGCAGTAGAGCTGCCTGCTAGATGTCTTTGAAAGGTGATTTCATTGCTGGAAATCTTGCTCAGACAGCTGAAGGAGGAAAGCACTCAGTTCTGAAAAAAGTTGATAGATACAAGAGAAACAAATCATTCACAGAATAGAAGGGCTGTTGCAAAACCAGGTTTTCTTAGAGGCTGCTCTATCCAGAATAAAATACACCATTTGAACAAAGTAGATTGAAGGAAGATACGTTTTTGGGGATAAACCTCTTGATATCCCTCCTATCATCTCCACAGAGGTACAAAACATTTTGAAGTCTTCCATACAGAGGAAGACTCAGGACAGAAGTAAGCAGCTAGACTGAGATGATACATTAAAAAAATAAATGCAATTGTATAAATATTTCTTTTGGCAAAAAGAAGCTTTTTCACTGCATGGAATGAACTTCTTTTCTATTTTGTAAGTATTTCAATGCCTACACAATAACTAGCATCTGTAAAAATATAACAAATTATATATTAGCCTAGATTACTGAGAGGAGCTATACAATTTATTATCTGGACAATTTGTTCACTACAAGCTGTTTGGAGATCAGCTATTCAACATGAAGACAGTAATTTACAGAAAAAAGTATTTCTAAGACTCAGATTAAAGACAGCAAGTTTAAAAGCTATTTCAGGAACATTTAACCTTCATTACTCAGTGAATCTGTATCAAATAGAATACTTCTTTAATAATTTTTCTGAACTGATTGGGAAGCAAGGGAACACAACCAATTCATTGTTTCTTAATAAACACTGAAACAGATGTAAGGCTATACAGTAGATTTGAAACCTTCCTTTTATTTTAAACAAAGTTCAACTTACTTTTTTGAAGTAGTACCAGAAATTCCAAGATCTGAAAATTGAAAACAAAAAAAGAAAATAAAAAAAGTCACATGTTTAGTAAATTAAAGAACGCCAAAGTAACAGCTTACATTTCACTGGACACAGGCTTATAAAGAGTACAAAAGGTTTGGCTATCTTCATTTAGGCAGCATCAGAGGACTGGTCACATCTACCCATTCTTCAGGACAAACGTTTGAGAAACCCTGTAGATGTCTTACACTTGAAGAAGGCATTTTTGCTTCATAAGCAAACCAAAGTAACAATATATTTAGGTCTACAAAATGCTAACTTATTTAAGAGCACCAAACTATTTACCATGAATGACAACACTAGTTTCTGTTCCTCATTATACATCCGGAAATAAAAGAGCTGATTTTCAAATACACATAAATCTGAACATTAGCTGTAAGTTTTGAACTGTTTTATCTGCTCTATCATACATGGAAACGCCAAGTAGTTTCCTTAATTACCCTTCAGAAGAAGTTTTAAACTAAATTTTGAAGAATACTTCTGTCACATGACCAGTACAAGTCCTGTAAGTCACATATTGCTCAGTTTGACTTTCTCCCCAAACCTGGATATACCAAATGACTTACAGAAGATGTTTCAAGGGATTAAGAGTTCTGCTAACTTCTAAGCATGGTAGTTTTCCCCCACATCTAACAGATGTGTATGTATCATAAGATCAGTTATATCTTTGCTGTGGTGTGTTTACATATACTAAGAAAGTATTCCATTTAAGCAACCCTCCAAAATACAACTTCAGCAGTATTACACCTTAACCCCGGTGGCCTCTATTGGGTTTTTTGAGAGGCGCTGCGGCTACTGATCTCTAGTTACAAAGGCTTGAACCCTTTTTCCTACTACAGGAAGGGCTTTTAGTTTAGCATTTCAAGAACACGTTTTGGTAAGTTCACTGCCTGAGAAAAGGTTTGTTCTTGAGTGCTGGTACACTCATCAGTCCCCTGCTACTCTTTCTTTCATTAAGCATGAAGTCAACTATTTGTGTCCACCAGCTTTGCTGCTTGAATTCCACAGTGCTGTCAGATACTTTGGACAATTTTCACTTTTCTATCTATTACCCAGGAGCACATCCACTTAAGAGTTTGATGTCTCCCTGGAATGTACCTGAGACAGTCACACATTACAGATCATACCTACCAAACAGATGCCATTTTTGACTCAGATCCTGCACACAAAGAAGGACAAGTCACAAACCCAGACCACCAGCCATCCGGATCAGGCCTTATTCCTGCGAATAGCTTCCCCAATTTCCCCAGCAAAACAGAATGATGCTGAAGCAAGCTAAAATATACAGGTGTTTGACTCAATGAAAAAGTAACACAACTGCATGCCACACCACTTAAAACCAAAATTTGTCACTTACTGCCTACTAAGTTTGCAAGAGACGAATCAAGATCACTTCCAAGGCCTTTGCTTGCTGCTGAAGCAGTGACTGTTGCTGTTGCTGCAGGTGTTACAGGTTGACCAGAAGGAACCATAGTTGGCATAAGAAGATCACCTAAACCATCAAAAACTGGAAGTGAAAAGAAAGTCGGTTAGAACAGCAGCTGTGGTAACAAAAGCACTGCCCGCCACTTTGCTGTTGCCCCAACAAATATAGCACAGACAATCACATCACAGGTCTTACCAAAACACCATTTGACATTAAAAATAATGCCAACAAGGGCATGCATGTCATTTTACTAGACACTGAATGTACAGTAACCCTGAAAAATCTATATCAAGGAAAACTAATATGAGAAGACGTGCCTAAAAGGACTTTAATTGGAGCATTCAATCTACATAGATACAGCACCACTTCCACACTACACTATTTTTCCAACAGCCATCCTTGGAGAGATGTCAGATGCACACACATTATGTCAGGAGATATTCATTTAAATGTTTTTAAAATGAACATCTTGCAGCAAACACAGTCAGAATTACTGTGGCAAAGGTAGTCTTATACCTTGACATCTCACAGCAACAGGATTGGAAGTCTCAAGTTGTTACTATTCACTTGCAAGCAGCAGGGAATTGGGAAAACCTACTAACATGAGATCAGAAGGAACCAGAACCATCCACACTGACAGTGCTACCCTCCTTAGTCCAGTCATCTAACTCAGAAGTTCATTTTATAGATTCCTTGAAGTCAAACTGGTTGGTATATCTCTTGCCTGAGTTCTATCTTCTGATCTGTATTTGAGGTACATGCTAATGTTAAGTCAACAGGAAAGGGTAGCATGTGCACTGGCAAGCAACCAAATACCCAAGCACCAGTATTACTTCCACCGTTTTTTCTTGTACAGTTGCAGAACTCACCAATTTTAAGTTTGTAGCAAGGACCCAGCATGAAAAATATAGAACGGAAGAGATGCAAACAAAACGATAGCAGTGACAGAAGTTTAGGCTTATAATCAGGCAAAGAACACTACGCCACTGTCTGTTGTGTGTATCCTCAGGTGCCATGCAAGCTCAAGAACACCTGCAGCAGCAGCAGCAAGATGACTTGCCTATATAAGTTACTTACAGAACAGTGTTTTCCTTGCGTAATTCCTAATTCATGCTATTAAGCACATGCAAGGATGATGTTCACACTAGTTTCATTTTACTGACATGGTAGTATAAAAGATGGGTACAGAGAGCTCTTGGGCACACACCAGCCTAAACACTGCCCTGAGGTTCTTCCAGTAGAGAAAAAAGAGTGAGTTCACTGATATTGCTGGTACTCAGATCCTAAATATGGTATCATTAACTCATCTAAAGCATAAAACACATTAGAAAATTCACAAGAAGAAACCCTGTGGCTCACCTGATGTATCAAATGAACTGCCAGCTGTTGGAGCTGTTGTCCCAAAAGCTGCATCGAAGTTAGGCTGTAGTAAGTTGGTTTGAGCTGGAGTGACTGGGGATGGTGACGGAGAGGGTGCAATAAAAGAACCTCCAAAGCCTTTAAAAAGTTACATAAGAGAGGTGTGGACATTAGAGTCAGTCTTATGAGGCTTTTTTTTAAACAAAAGCTCGATCTATAAAGGGCAGAAAGATAAAGATAATTCTTACTAGACCATTGTAAATAACTCAGTACTATACAAGCATCCTTGGTATGCCAGGTATGACCATGGAAATTTAAAGACTTACTGAGAGTCATCAATAAAAATGGTGATGTTTTTTACTTAGTTTTCTGCAAAGGCAGAGCAACAGCAGAGAGAACGCAATTATTCCAGCTCTATGCGCTATTGTTGTACGTAAGCAGTCTCAGAGGCAGGATGCAACAAACAGTTCAGGAAAACAAAGAAGCAGAGGACTAACTTTTCTGCTCCTCACCCCACACCACCAATGAGGAGGCTGGGAATGTGCAAGAAGTTGTGACAGGACACAGCTGGGACAGCTGACCCCAACTGACAGGGACGTCCCATACCATATGGCATCATGCTCAGCATATAAAGCTCTGGGAAAGAGCCCAGTTTGTCCTCTCAAGTAACCATCACGCATGATGGAGCCCTGCTTTCCAGGAGATGGCTGAACATCTGTCTGCCCATGAGAAGTGGGGAATGAATTCCTTGTTTTGCCTTGTTAGCACATGCGGCTTTATCTATTAAACTGTCTTTATCTCAACCCACAAGTCTTCTCACTTACTATTCCAATTCTCTCCCCCATCACACTGGAGGAAAGTGAGCAAGTGGCTGTGTGGGGCCTGAGTTGCTGGCCAGACCATGACATTTACAAACACTGACAACAGCACATTTCCCAGCTGTGAAATCAAACATCTGCCACACATTTAAAGACATGACAGGCCACAGTTCAACATAAAGAACTCGTGCTCAAATTGTGAGCTTCAATTATATCAAATATTACTGTGAGAGCTCAGATGCTCTCTCTGAAAATTTTGCTTTCTTAGAGCAAAAAGGCTAAATAACAAACACTTAACAAATGTTGAAAGAACGAGAGAAATTTATACATGCACACACTTGATGCAAGCATTTACACATCAGATGCATATTTTAGAAGAGAAGCAGGTGAGCATTAGATAACTGTATTCAAATCAAAACCCTGCATGGGCAAATGAGAGCAGTATGTCATCACTGGGTCCTGGGCACCAGGCCAGCAACTTGCTGTACCTCCAGCAGATAGGCTTTAGTTGTGGAACGCCTGACCTGTATGAAGAGATACACTGGCCCCAGACAGAGCTGGGAGAGGACAGCAAACCTGACTATGCACTACAGTCCAGGAGAATAAAACCTGGTTGGAAACACCTCATAAATTACATCCTTCAGCTGAAGCTTCCCAGATGGCAGGTAATGACTGAAAATACTCAGATGGTAACCTATACTGGTCCCTTCAGATGCCACTGACCACACCAGCTGGAGCCAGGGAAGCAGGAACAGAGAAGCAGAGCAGTCTGCTTTCTGCAGTCCAAAGTAAAGAGCATTTCAACAGCCTGTGTGAGCCTCCCTGTGTTTATTAGGCTTATTGCAGTGCAATGGAACCAAGAAACCGTTATCATCCAAACCCCAGTCTACAGCAATTCACATGCTTGCAGATGCTAACCCTGAATGTGGACAAAGGCACTGGGATCTGCCCTCAGCTCTCGATGGTCTGTTCTTGAAACAGGTTAGTCATGGGATAATTTAGGTTGGAAGAGACCTCCGGAGGTCAGCCAGCCCAACATCCCGCTCAAAGGAAGTCTAATCAAATCAGGTTGCACAGATATTTGCCTTGGCACCTCCAAGAGATTTTACTGCTTCTCTGCATGGCCTGTTGTCATATCAGACCATAGGTTAGAGTATTCAACTAGAGTTTCCCCACACACTCTGCCTTTTTTAATGTCTTTGTGCACCTCCAAGAAGAACCTGACTAGTCTTTTTTGTATACTCCCATGAGTTTAGACACCTAAAAGGCTTCCCTTTTGCCTTCTCAAGGCTGAATGAGCCCAGTTCTCAGCCTCTCCTTATATGTCACAAGTCAACATCTGTGGTTCTCCACTAAACTCACTCTGGTATGTGTTGATCACCTACACCAAGAGGATTCTCCAGTACATTCCAGAAGTCCCCTGGGTTACCTGTGCCCAGCCATATTCCCTATCTCCCTTTCAGCACATACGATGGTGATTCAAGTTGCCTGAGTGCCAAAGCTTGTGACAGTAACGCTTTCTTCAACTGCTTAAAAAGGCTTTCTCTACTGCCCCTTCTTGATTAGGTGGTCTGTAGCAGACATCTGCTGAGGCATCACTGATGCTGGGCTGTCCTCTGATCCTTAACGTAAGCTATGTCCGAGATCATCACCTGTCCCAAGGCAAAGCTCCATGCATTCAATTATCTGCAGAAAAGCACTGATCTCCAAAAAAATCAGACCAGAAGCATGTTGACAAGATCCAGGGATGACAAAGGCACTCACTGAAGCAATTCTAAAGCACAGGAGCCAATTAAAGAGCCTGTCTTTCTATTTCCTGAGTGAGAACAAGGAGTGTGGCAGAACGGTATGATCCAATACCCATAATTAAGATTCTGTTTAGAAAGTTCTGTAAGCTTTTGCAAAGCCCCATAAAGTGTCTGTTTCTCCAGCTACAGAAGAGAGTACTCCCCAGCATCTGCTGAAAATTTGCATGATGACTGGTCTTAATTCCATTGCTTTTAGCCTTGCACAATTTAACAGCAATATCAGGCACAAAAGCCATAAAAATCCTTTAACAGATCAAGTTCCTATAGTCTAGGTCTTGCACAAAACCCAGAGCAAATCTGCACAAGCAGCAGCAATCCAGTTAGATGTGTCGTCTGGACATCCCTAACTGCCTGATTTTGAGGTTGCTTTTATTTACACATGCAAGTAGGATTTTATGTAAGAACGTGTTGTTGGAGTAAATGCTGGGACACACATGCACACAGTTTAACTGAATAGAAAGATCTAGAAGGGAAAATGGCTAGACCATTGTATTTATCAGCATAGTTCTACTCTTGTCTGCTAAAAGACTTAGAAGAGTAGGAAAACATTTCTACCATATTTCATAAGTGAGCCAAGAAGGAACAGAAACTTATTTGACAGTACAACACTTAAAACAATTACAAATAGTAAGTACACTCATAACAATATGCATATAAACACTTAGTACGACCAAACAGTCATAAACCATGAAGGACAAACCATATGAACTCCAGACACTCTTAAATTTAAAACTGGATTACACTGCAGGCTATACATCTGCCATTATCAAGGCTGAACAAATGCTTAGCAATATGCTGCGATGTTTACAGACTCTCTCTGTCTGCCAAAAAAAAAGATTCAAATCTACTTGGAGCCCTTTTGAATGTATATTCAAAGCAAAAATAAATTTTAAAAAATCATCCATTCACCCCAACTGCTTGAGGTCTGCTTGAGTATTTAGGCTTAGGACATTCCTTTTATAATTTAGGTTTTGATTTAGTGCAACTCTTCAGATTCAGAGACCACACTGCTGAGGTTTAAGCCATCTGGAGTGCAATTCCTACTTGAATTTCAGCTTAATTACAGATAAGGTCATAAAACATTTTGTATTGTAATGTTTGCATAAGCAGAATTAGCTTCTGTCCAACAACAGCTTCGCACTCAGTCCCCTGACAACACATACAACTGAAAATGACTGGCATGTTTCAGAACCTACAGTCAAAGCTTGATCTTTGGCCTTAAGCTATCCACAAACTAACTAATACAAAGATCTATTGAAGTACATATGAAAAATACGAAGACAAAAGTAGTCTTCTACCTTTAAATCTGAAGCTGCCTTCACTAAAGCTTTAGCATGCATTTAAACATTATGTCCCACTTTGAGTATCTAACTTGCATCTCTAGTATCTGGAATGGTTGAGAATGAATATATATATTATTTTTATTATCTAGACTACTTCTACCTTCCTATGGCACAACTAGACAATGACTGCTCTTAGAACAGGTACTAGAAAATGTGTCGTCTTCTGAGATGGCTTCAGTGTGCAGGTCCACACCTGTATCAACTCACAGCACTCAAAGCAGATTACAGACTGAATATCTCACATTATGTACTACTCCTACACCAGAGGACCTCTCACAAGCATATAAATGGCAAAACATACACTTTTGATACAGCATGAGTTGGTTTGAGAGGCCTGCAAACAGAGACAGCAAGTGACGTCAGTGTCCACCATGACTCAAATGGGTTAGCAGTAGCATAAAGGGCAGACTATTGCTCCAAGTCAGAATTAAAGCCACAAACGTACAACATGAAGCTAACAATCACCTTTGAAATTCATGAGGGATAACCTACCAACCAATTCTCCTGAAAAATCGTGCTGGTTTTGGCTGCGGTAGAGTTACTTTGAATCACAAGACAAATTCACCCTTCAGAAACATGGGGGAATTTAAGACAAATCTTCTACAAATCAGAAGTGCATTAGTTTCCTTCCTCCTGATGAAGATGTGGTCTACAAACTTCAGACTGGGATGAGGAGGAGTGACAACTGTTTAGCACAATCACTATAGCCACTACAATACATGGTATAGCAAGAATTTTGGAGAACGGTACACAGAATTCAAGGGAAGCTCCTTGTCTGTAGGATGCAGACTACAATGATACAGTTACTTCAACCTTTGATATAATGTGTGACAGTGATGGCACATTCATCACTAGCAGAGACCTCGTCTTATCCAGTATAAGGAGAGGGTCTCTATCACTTCTATGACCTTGTGCTCAGAAAGCACACTCTCACCATCCCACTCTCCTTGGCTAAATGCAAGACTGCTACCAAGTTATTCATTCAAGCTACTAACACTTCCTTAAGTGTTCAACCTGCCTCAGTTGAAACAACCAAATTGAATGAACTCAAGGAAATGAAGATTAATTAGCAGTAAAGAACAAGAAGCATAGCCTGAAATACTGCTTAAGTACTGCTACAGACAGGCAAAGACACTTTATAGTGTCAGACACTCATATACAGACACTCATATTCAATGAACAGTACAGAAAAATAAGGGTTGTGTGGGAGGCAGGAAAACAAAGAGCACAGAAAGAAGAAAATCTAGGAAGTTAAGTCATACTTCAGCATATTGCCTCCATTATAAATCACTCTAGTTTTAATTAAAACATCTAAAGTACTGAGAAATCTTACGAACAAGTATTTTATTCCACTGCAAAAGCTTATCTATGCCCAAGAAACATAAAAGATTTTGGAGACCACTTCTTAGTATTGCTCTAAAATAGTAAGTTTTTAGAAGTTCTTTATTACCAGCAAGTAGGTCTGCAGAAGCTGAGGAACTAGAAGCAGCCTGGGTTGTGGGCTGGGGTTCGGGAGCACTACTTCCAAAAGCATCTAAAGGGAATTCCAGAAAGCATCAAGAAAAAGGAAAGAGTTCAATATTAAATACATCAATTCATTATTTATCATAAACAAAAGATGAAAGGATAACCACTTCACACATCATTGGAAGAAAATGAAAGTGCTTGGCTGTCTTTATTGCAGAGCAGTACCATGGACACAAAGTTCAGGTGGAAAAAAGGAGGTGCAACAAACCAGTTCTTGAAAGAAATCTTTTCTATTTGAGCCTCTCCTCAGAAAACTCATACAAAGCACAACATTCAAGACAACAGGGTTAACTCATTTGGAGATGAATGCACTGAACTAGAGTTTGGAATAATTCCAGCCAGAGCCTAGTGACTCACATTAAGTCTTTTTAGAGGAATATTTCACTAATGTTTAAAATTCACTGCCTCTAAGCAACATTCCTGTTTTGCAACATGCCTAGAGATGGCTGTGCCTATCCTAATTTCCACCTTGTCAAATCCAACTAAGATTCTGTGACTCAGATACCCAGTTTGAGACAAGTCACCCTTAAAACTTCAGCTGCTTTGAGAAACGGAACTGAGAGAAAACGACATGACCATGGAGACTTGCAAAGAAAGAAAAGAGGACACAGCAGACTTTCACCGGACATCTGAGGAAGAGCCAAGCATGCACTGATTGCAGACTGAATGGCAAGTGTCATGACAACAGAATGACCACACCGACAGTTCATTTGCAGTTCGTTATTGTGCAGTACTAAGACCGGGACATGCTAGTCTCAGCCACAATGCCACACAAAAAAGTTGTGAGAAGGGAAAACCCGCAGCTTTAGCCAAGTGCAAAGGTAATTGAAATGAAGTGATTCAACTCTGAAGTGGTGAGGAAAGTAAAATACCCACCACCAAATAGGTCAATCACACCTGAAGAATCCACCTTTGCTGGAGAGGCAGTGGGTAGAGGAGAGGGGGCTGCAAATGCATCCACTGCAGTGAGCACAGGATAAATAATATTTAGTATCAGCAAGGCAACAATGATAGCTAAATATTTCAAAGCCATATAGGCTCTATCAGTTAGAACCAGAGGGTTGTAAATTAGGTAACAGTCTTCAGAACTGCAAACAGAAAGTGTTACATTTCTCACATAGCAACTGAAAACCACAGTACTTTAAAGAAAGCATTGTTTATTAAGAATTTCCTTATGCTTAGAGAATGATTTACTCTTTCAACAACCACATTACTTATTCAACTTCAGTGTCAGCCAATTCACGGTTTGCATCTTCAGCAAGTGCGCATCTTGTGACCAAAGCATCAAACCCACAACTTAATATTTCTTAGTATTTCAGCTAAAGATGTAAATTCGTAGCAAGTCGAATTTTTTCCTTTATTTTTTTCCTTGTGGAAAAAAACCCAAACCCAGGAAGTCTGAAGAAAGACCTGTGAAAACAAGCACTCACCAGATAAGAGATCACCAGTGAGAGAACTCTCAGGCACGGGAGAAGCTGCAGGTGGTGGAGATGAAAATGTATCTTCCAGAAACGAAAGAAAAACCAAGAAGTAAGTGTCACTCAAGTCAGTTTACATCACTGCACAGCATCAAAGCAGCAGACCATTGGAAAAATTCTCTCTTTACCTGTACCAAAGAGATCTATGCTAGGAGTAGCATCTGGTTTAGGTGCTGCAGGTGCATCAGGAGCAGACTCAAATAAATCTAAGGCCAAGAACACAACACATCTTTAACTCATTTTTGAAAGGCAGGACTGAAAGCAGAACTCTCAAACTTTGCACATCATATTTGAAATTAACAGGCTCTCTGGTTTGAAAGCCTAGCACACAACACGCATGCAACAATGATTGTTTGGTACTCCTGACAGATCAATCCACCAAAATCAAAGAGTTAAAAACAAAATTACCACCAAATATATCTAGAGCAGGAGGAGCGGAGGTGGTGGCAGTAGCAGAAGTGGTGGCAGTAGTGGTAGTTGCAGTAGCTGTAGTAGCAGTAGCAGCAGCAGCAACAGCAGCAGCTGGAGAAGGAGTTGTTGCAGGAACTGGAGTGGCTGCGCTAGTTGTAGGGGTAACTACAGGAACAGCAGTCTCTGTTGGCTTCATAGCAAAGAGGTCCAGCTCAGGAGCAGCCTCTGCACTACCTTCGGATGGGGCAAAGGGGTCTTGTAAAAAGGAGAGGGGAAATATATGTGTATGCATACTTAGGATCAGTGAGGGAGGAAGTCAAGAACAAAGCAACTACAGGCAATGCACATACTGCAAATACACGCACATGTAGAGGATGTCATTCTAACACCTAGCTTACTTATCCAGACACGTTACTTATGTTTTTCTAAAATAAAGACCATCTAAAAGGTTGAGCAGTCTAGTTACTAGAGGGGAGAACTTTCCAAGGCTGTTTGACAAGGCCAAAAAACTAAATATGACAAAAAACTATCTAGGATACTGCTTACAACTCTGCACTGAGAGAACTGTTTATTAGCACTACCAAATAAGCACAAAGTTACTGGGACTCGGAAACAGGCAGTTTTGTTAAGCATGCTCTTCAGTCTAAGGTTTGTTTTGACCAATTGCAAACACTATGAAAATTTCAGAGAAACACACTGCCATGTAGTTTAAACAAAAAAAACAGCAAAACAAGATACTATCTAATGACATAAAACCCACCATTTCCTGAACATGCATCAAGAGCTGCTGCTACAGGGGTTGGGGTAGCTGGTGCTGCTGCCCCTTCAGCTGCTGCAGGGGCTTCCCCAGGAGAAGCTGCAAAGGCATCTTGGGTGCAGTTTAGGAACAGAAATTAAAAGAAAAAAAGAAAGAAGAAAAATATAGTAAAAGAACCAAGTTAAATTGCATAGGTAGATCCCCTTATACAACATGAATGTAATTACTCCAACAGCAAGACAAGTCATGCAGCGCAAAACGCTTTGTCTCTCCCCCAACCCCACACAAGCAGGTTCTAGACAGGGTCTGCAGATGGAGATTCTTGGGTTGCCCACAGGAAGTACACTGAGTGTAAAAGAAGGCATTATTCTCATTGTATAAGGGTTCTGAGCAGCATGCTCATGTACTACCCAAAATTAACTAATTAACAAAATTAACTGAAGAGTAGATATTAACAACTTGCATGCTCAAAGCCTGTATTACATGTGATTAATCTCCAACTGTGAGTTTACTCACATAGCACAGTGCTTTGCAAACTTAAGCAAAACAATCCAATTACTCTGGCAGATATCTGCATCTACTATTTCTAGTTTTTTGAGCCAAGTCAGTCATGCAATGTCTGAAAAATTGAACTTACTTGTTTCTTAAGAGTATTCCAATTGGATCTTTCTGAAGCCATAACCTGATGCATAGGTTATATTTACTCATCTTGCTTCAAACAGATCAAGAATTGTTCATCTTAACCGCTGGCCAGGTCAGCATGTCTGTCTTTTTAGGATCACTTCTAGGCCAACTGGTCAAGCCAGGGAACACAAGAGGTCTGGTGTTTTGGTATGACTTGCTCATGAGTTTTCTTTGACTGTTTTTTTTGTTTGTTTGTTTGCCACTTGCTAAGTGGCATGCTTAAATTTCAAGCTATGAACTTTCACAGCACTATTTCTAGGCTTAAACCACAATTTATAGCTCCTAATTCTATGAAGTAGTCCTAATGGACAGTGCCATTTGGACTATCCTCATAGGCAAGCATTTTCTTCACAAAAAGACTGCACAATCAGGATTAAATACTTCAAAACGCTTGTAAAGGCCATTTTTCCACTACTATGAAGTTAGCAAGTTAAAAAAAAAAATCTGTTGGGGAATACTGCAACTGCACTGTCAAACTAGTACAGGAAAAAGCTTAACATGCTTTAACTTTGAGTGTCAATTTTAAAATGAAAACAACCATTTAAAAAACAAATTTATGCCAGAGAATCTAAAAAGCTCAAAAGAACATGCACCGAAACTTCAACAGAAGAGAAGAAAGCCAATTAGTCTTGTACAATAGAATTAAAATGAGTTAGTAGCAAAAAGGCCTGCTAATAAGCCATTTCAAATATAATTCTATTTTTCAAGTAACAGGGTCATTCAACAACAAAACTGGATGGCAGTTGTCCAAGTAAAAAAAATCAGAACGTGTCAAACATCACAGTATTGTATGTATACCAGACACTGGCATACACCACGTAGAAGAAATTCAATACAGAACTGAACTGAAGAGTTTTGCATTGTACTATTTGGGAATATGCTACGTGTAAGGTCATGTGTGTTGGGTTTTGCTCTACAGGGCCAGCTTTCAGATGGACAGTCACCTTGGGCTCTTTCAAAAGAATACATTTGTACCCACACAAACTTGTAGGCCAACAGCACAGAAGTTAGTCAACCCTACTTATAATTATTTCCCAGAATGAAAGGATAGACTTCAGATGATAGATAAAGTGGGAATTCAGAATGCATAGAGTTAGTCACTAGTTCTATGTTGGGATCACTTCAGCCTCAGAGTAACACCTATTCCTGTACAGATGTAGGCTACTGAAGCCCCACATGTAACAGTCATAGATACTCAAGTGGGCACAATTCCTTCCAGCCCACAGATGGAAGGAAACAGATAGTTTGGCACCAGCTGTATTATTTACTGACAATTCTGAATAAGGTTCTTGCCAAGCTTTATAATTTTGTTTAGCATCAGACTTGGTTTAAATGGCAGATGGGATAAACACCTAAGTTCATAATGGAACCTAAAGGAAAAAGTCATACTAAGAATTTCTAATATTAGTTACTCCAAGAAGTTCAAGAAATGTCTATGAACATTGAGAGAAACCAATGTGAACAGGTGACCCTATAACTCACAGTTCAAACTCAGGGTTTGCCATTGTTTTTTTTAAGTTAATGCTTATCAAGTTCTCTGAAGCTTTTCAAAAAGCTCTGCTGTACCTGCACAGTTGCCCTTTGCCCCCTGCTAAAATCTAGCATAGCATGCAGAAATGGATACAATTTAGTCTGCATATTTTATCATTAAAAAAGGACTGTTTATTTTCTTTTGTTGTTCCTTTATATTGGCATAGTAAACCTACATTTGCATACCCAGCACTGTAAGAGATCTTCTCCCTTTTAAAGCATATACTATATTCCTTACATTTCTGCATCTTCTGTTTCAAAATTCAATCTAGCTTTTGACTTCTAGAATCAAGTAGCATATGGTTCTCACTTGAATGTATTGACAACATGAAAACACATGATGTTGCTGAAACCTTTGCAAGGTCCTACTGCATGAAACATTTATTAGGAGTAATAGGTATGTATTATGTACTGCATTTAATTTAAATTCATAAATATAATTCTTATTGAAATCATGTGCAAACAATGGCATTTAAAAGGTCTGAAATACTGAAGTAGTGCTTCAATACATCTTGTTTGCAGTAAAATAGAAGTGTTCCTTAAGAATGATCTGTTTCATTTCATAAATTCAGGTTTTATTTGATGCCATGGCATCAATACATGACAAAGTTATTCACACATGATGATACAGCTGACTTATAATCATTTAATGTATTATGCAACAAGTGAAACAAACCTGTGGAAAGTCACAAGTACAGGAAAGACTGTAGAACTAAAGTGTACATGAGAAACTGTTTCCACAGCCTTTTCCCTCTTCAGTCACCCTTCATTACTTTTTGACATTACTTTTTGACCTGAGTTAAAAAGAAGTATTCTACTAGGCTCAGTGATAGGAAACTGACAGTTGGACTTAATGATCTTACAGGGCTCTTCGAACCTTGATGATTCTATGAAGCAATAATGCTGCAAAATTTTTTCTTGTTTGTTTTTTAAACTAATTGCTACCTCACTATACCAACATGTTCCAGCATAAGAGCCATTCATTAGCCATCAAGCACCAAAAGTCTGCACACTTGGCCTGTGATTTCTTTACAGGGAAAACCATAGCTTTCCTGCCCACTTACAATTCAAGCCATCTGAATGCCTAATAACTGACACTTGCACAAAGTCTACCAGGACTTGTTACTGGCACTGCTTACAGTGCTTACACATCAAAACATAACTCAATAGCACATTACTAGTGTCCAAAAATACTGCGCCCAAATTCTATTACTGAGAGATGTGGCATTTCAAAGTTTTTCACTTTCCTTCTACCTTTATGTTTCTTCCTCTGAGGAATGATTTCAGCTGCACTTTGAAAACAGGTAACTGAGAGCTTGTCCATTAATGAGACTGAGTCCTTTAAAAAAGCTATGCTAGATCAATCCTGCATTTTTCCATCTGCTTTCCAACGCTGTATTAGAGATGAAGACATAATGCAGAGCTTATGTCTTAAACACAAAGCCCAGTTCTAGGAAGCATGCAGGATCCTATCAGCCAAAGTATCAGAGGCACAGTGCAAGAATTAGCAGTTAACAACCATTCCAAAGCCTCCTCTCCTGCTTCTTCCCTCAGCTTGGCTGCCTTTCTCCTGCAGCCTTCAGCTTCTTTCTCTAATCAGCCACTCCCTGAAGATTCTTTATTGAGATCACTGCCACTGTACCTTCCCCTACCACACCTCACCACAAGGTACCATGTGAAGCAAGAAAGCACTCGCAAGCTGCAAGAAATTAAGGTGGCCTCAAAGACTATCTCCAGCAGACCTCAAGGGTCAAATACCTACTTAATCAGATTAAGTGTAAGCATCTCTAACACCACAAAAGCTATACAGCAACAGTGTCTGCCTCCAAAACTACCTCTTCTTGCACTGTACATAATCTTAAAGTGACAATGAATGTTAGTGTAGTATGCTAGTATATACTTACAGGACAGTCTTCAGAAGAAAAACAAAGACACAAAAAAAACCCCAAACCATGAGCAGAGAGATGGAAGTTCAGTATGGACTCATGGATCTTAAAAAGGTTTGGCCAGTGGGCATCTTGAAGGCACTGCAAAAGTACCTCCACTGCTGAGTATGTCTAGAGATTTTTATTCTTGAGAACTAGAGGTTTTCTGTTATCATAAATAATAGAATCTTGCTTCATTCTGAAGTGTTCCAGGAAAAAGTCACTACTCATCTAATATATAATCCACTGGAGATTTGAGCAACAAAATACATTCTCTTTCAAAGAAGAGATCAAGCCACAGAAGTTTGCATACTGCAAAAGTAAAATTCTTTCCAGACTGGAGGGTGACGGCAACTCCACTTCTTAATACGTGTCACTAAGTTATCCAATAATAAGTTAAATCTCTAGAAACTAAACACATCCAGGTCTTTGACACTCGAGAAACCCGGAAGCAGACACATGATTTGGTAGTAGCTTCTTTTTTCCAGGCACAGAATAGCGGTAAAGGTAGAAAAAAAAGTTGCATCTTGTTGCTGTAGTACTGGACGAAAGTCAGGGGCAGGTGTTTTTCCAGTACTGTTGCAAGTTTACAATGAGTTCTATCCAATCAACTATGGTTTCATTTTTCAAAAAGATATATTTTTATGCTAAATTAATAATGCAATTTGAAAGTGCTATATCCAAGACTGGCTTGATCCCAATGCTTTCACACTCTATGCATCTGCAGGGCTGTTGATGAGCACAGGCCTTGGCTTCTGCAACAGGCTTCTGAGAGTAACCAACATCAGACTCTCTCTTGCTCCTAGTGGTAGTGGCATCCAGAACCTTGCCCGTGACTATTTCAAAATTGCTTGTTAACTGGCCAATCCTGTGGGCTAGGATAAGTATCAGTCTTTGTAAAAGGAGGGACTAAGTAGTAGGTGGCAGTTGTACTCTTTTCTTAGCTCTTATCAGCTTTTTTACTGCCTATAGTTTGGTGCTGTCTGCTGAAGTCAGTCCTAAAAAAATTCTAACTAGGAACATTCAGTCTTCAAGAAACAGCTTTGTAGTCAAACTGTTTATGTATGAGACCTCTCCAGCACTCCTGTGCTGGACAGAAGTGATAAACACCCCCCACAGAGAAGATACTGTAATTAAGTTTTCATGGCAAGTGAGTTATTACTTATTCCTGGCATTGACTGTTATGCTGAAAGTATGCATCAATGGAAGAGAAAACTAGAAAAATACAGTAGTCAGGTGATATTAAAAATGTTAACAGTTTTTAAACACAAAGAATTCTCCATTACTAGGTATAATGTTGAAAAGAAATGTAATTTCTGACATGCTGTTGAGAAGTCTCCTGCTCCACAGGACTCACAAAAAAACTCACCCGAGTGGACAGCAGATAACCTTAAAGACTGAAAGAGCACAACCAAACTATGAGAATATGTTTCCTATACCTTACTGGCATAGTTGGCATTTAGTGCAAGTTCATCACCACTTTAATTTACTGCAAATGTCTTAAAAATATAACCCAGACTCAAGAATGCTGAAATACAGTAATTTCAGCTGGTTCAATACTAAATTTGTAGGAAATATTCAAATGAAACACAACACAGCTGAAGTATGACAAGTAATGAAGGGGCGGGACACTGCCACATCCATCCTCTTCAACTATGAAAGCACTGCTGCTTTTCCCAGAAATTGTAGCACAGTGCACAGTTACCAAATAATGTGAAAACAATAGCCCAGTGTGGACCTGAGAACTACCATTCTGAGCTATTCAATCATAAGGTAACTCAGCCTTAATATATACAGTTTCCCATTTTTCATATATGCACAGGAGTCTATTAGCACAGCAAAAAAAGGGGTAGTTGGGCAGTTTATACTTCCTGTTCCATTTAGCATCCAACACACAGGCACCTCTGGTATAGTTGGTTAAATTAGATGCCTTGTTACAACAGCTGAACTCAATATTGCTTCATCTACCTTATGAACTGGTGTAGAGCACTACAGCAACCAAACTAACCTCCAAAGAGATCCACTTCAGCAGTGGCAGCAGTAACAGTTGTAGTTGTGGCGGCAGCAGCTGCAGTAGTTGTAGTATCAGTAGTTGCAGCAGTAGTTGCACTGGGCTCTGCGGCAAATGGATCTGAAATCTGTGGCTCAGAGGTAACACCGGAAAGTGCAGCCAGATTATCTATATGCAACCATATAATGAAGATCAAATGGGAAAAGTAAGGGGAGAGGCAGAGAGACCACAATCACTCAAGTCCAGAAAGCTGAAGCTTATTCAGGAGTCTTAGAAATTAGAAGTATTACTCACCCTCTCCCAAGAGGTCTAATGATTGTCCATTAAAATGACAGCAGAATAAAGAAACAGACAAATTAGCACAGCTTCCAGATTGAAGATGTTCATTACAAAAATGTTCATTCTAAGTGACATGTCTAGGTTAAACAATTTCTACACTTGATTTTCTAAAATTCAGGAAGTTATTCTGACATGACAAAGCTCATTCTGTTTCATAACTATTCAGAACAGAATGAGTACATCAGTAGAACCCTTCACAGAACTGGCACTAAAGCCAGGGTATTCCAGCAGAGAACAGCTTGCAAATACAGTGTTAAGTTATTTCAGCATACAATACATGATATCCCTAGTGCCCCAAGTATATAGTAAGAGACAAACAGGTAGTGATCCTTTGACTTGGGACAACTGTTGGGAGGGAGGGAGGCAGGAAGGAAGGTGGGAAGGAAGGAGGGAAGGAGGGTAAGCGTAAAGCAGATCGGCTCTGCTCCAACTTTGGTTCCTTAGTTAATTGTTTCTGGAAGCCAATGAAGCATCTTTAATGACAGACTTTCCTACAATTTGATGTCCTCTGAGATTAGTCAGATTGAGCTCAAATACAGAAGCTTTGACTACACAAAAGATTTAAAAACCTGTGAAAACTAACGAGTTTGTCCTATTATATTTTAATTCTGCAGTTAGGATAGTCTGAGCTCACCAGCTACCTGTTTACTAACCAGTAGCTTGGTGTTGCTCATTGTACACATAACAAGGCCATGTGTTCATCTGATCCCACTGAACAGCAAGCACAGAGTCTACATGCTTTACTATGGGCCAGCACGTAGCAAGCAAAATGATTTGAGCAAGCACTGCTCAATCTTCACAAATTAGTCCTTATTTTAAAACACTTGTAAAAAGGGCAGCAAGAACCCACATGTAGGTTTTTTACAGTTTTCATAATTGGTTCCTTGGGAGAGCTCTATTTCAGACTAAATGCACAAGCTGAGGTAAGTCAAAATACCATTCTGAAAGAGCAGAACAGTACATTAAAAATGCAGCACTCTGGTATCCCATTACTGCACACCAGGTGAATGTCTCACTTGGACTTGAAATAAACAACAGTTGCCAAACGTCTAAGTTTTATTTGCTTATTCTTCAATGCATTTTTGTTATTCAGTTACGTTATAGATCTCAATACAGTTACATTACAATTATCCAGCACAGCAACCTACACTTACTGTTAAAGTGGGAATGATTAAACCCAATTATTTTGGTATAGTAATATTAAATAACAATACTATTAGAAAATCCATATTCTAAAGCACATTGCAAGGTAGTTCAGAGCAGAAATTCAGGTCAATTTGCTTTCATATCCTCAGACCTCACAAGGACACAGAATCTGACCTACTGTATTTTTTGTAATACTGTAGTCTAGCTTACTTGCCAAATGCCTATCTCTTCACCCTGCAGTATGCTGCAAGTAACATATTACCCTACCTTGATGAATTCCTGTTAGCACAGAAGTGCAGATTATCACAAGTTTTAGTCCATTTGCTACATAACATTGTATATGTATACTGTCTATACCCCTAAATACAGGCCACTATAGTGAATATATACAGTATATGCCAGAACACATAGGATCTACACTACCAGGGAGACTGAGAAAAGCAAGATCATTTATTGTTGACACGTACGGATGCTGCATCTTGAAGTATTTGATATTCGCATTCTCCTAGCTATTCCAAGCTGTAGCACTTCTTCCAACTTCCTCCCTCTCCCACTATTTTCTTAGGAGTTCCTACATTAACTTGCTTTAGCCCAGAAGAGTAAGCACCTCAAGCAGCATGGAGGCAATGTTCCACATCCTCCCAAAAGTCCTGAGTGGAAGGAAGGTTATCTTGTCCAGCCTCCTGCTCAGAACAACAGAACTCCCAACACCAAATCACAGCCGTCATGGCTCTGACTAGACAGGTCTTGAAAAATCTCTAGGAATGGAGAGCTCACTAGCTTGCATCAGGAATCCACTCCAGTACTGTCTTACCCCCCCAAGTGAAATAATTTTTTCTCATTTCCACTCAGGGTCTTCATTATAATTAACTATAATTTCTAAGAAAATTTTGGCTCTGCTCTGTAATTTCTCTTCAAGTAGTTGTAAACCACTTTTAAGAGTCCCCTTTGGCCTCCTCTTTTCCATATGACAGAGGCCGTGCTCCGTCAATCTGTCTCTGAAGAGAAGTCATCTAGATTTCTGGAGTCCTGGGTAGCCCTCTGGCAAGCCCCTCTACCTTAAACAGGAGAGGCCAGAACCAGATGCACTATTTCTGATGTGGCTTCACTTGCACTGATCAGAAGGCTGCGTAGTACCTATGAGATTGTACAATTAATAAATCACTACCAGATTCATTCTGCAGATTTAGTTTAAATAAATGAATAAACAACCTTTAGCATGGGCTCAAAGATTTTCTCATTATCAGATAAAATACTAATAGAAATTCCAGTAATTTCATAAAAAAGCCTTTTCAATTCTCAATTTATGCATTTGGTGTTTAGCAATTCTTCAAGAGAGTTTGAAAAAGAAAAACTTAAAAAAAAAAAAAAAAAGAAAAAAAAAAAAAAAAAAAAAGGCAAAATTCCAGTGCAGCAATAGGTCATCATACCTGGACTGGACTCCTGCCAGCAGTAAAACGTACAGACTCGAAGCTTACTAAGTTACCAAAATGCTATTTTGAAAGATGAGACTGAAGTATATTTGATAAGGCTAGCGATAATCCTGGCCAAAGGAAAAGAGTCAGCTGTCCTTTTCTGTTGTGGAATAAGAGGACTAGGTGCATTACCAGTCAATTTTAAAGTTTTCAATAATTCAGAAGAATAAAAACACCTAAGTTCCAAACTACAGGTGTTTTGTTCAAAAAGCAGGAAAAAACCAAACAAATCAGCTTTCAATGTCTATGCAAATCAATACTTTACAATACTACTGGCTATTTATTTGTATTTCTATTATTGCAGAAATGAGCAACTGCTTAAAAAAGTTAGTTCCTTCAAGCTCTTTCAAAACAGCTCAAAAGCCTGTTATTTCAGTGCTTGGCGACGGCAAACAGGATGCAATCAAAAAACTGCAGAATAAATAGATGACACTTTGGTCTTGTTTTCTGGGTAAAATTACATTTCCATTAATAAAACTGACACAAAAATTTTTCACAAATTTTATTTGTGAAAAAGTAAAATCAATTGAACAGATTAAGCTGGAATATGCAAAACATGGTCTACATAACAGCCACAGCTATCCCTACCATAATGCAGTGGCTGAGATACAATGTCATCTTTAATGAACTAAAGCTAAGAACAGAAATAGGGAATGCAGAAACCATCAGATGAGCACTGATAGTGGAGTCAACATGACTCAGTGTTGCATTCTTGGCGTGAGAGGGCTAATGAGTTCATTAAGCTGCCACACAAGACCTTTACAACTGTGCAAGTTAAATTACAATTACTGGCCTAATTCCTTGTCTTACCAGGACAGGAGCAAACACTGCCTACATTTACTGCAGTCCTCTTCAGATCACCAGCTGCTGGTGCTGCCTGGAACAACAGGCTCAGTTCACCACAGAGCTCAGATTTGAGAGAACTGGTTAGGCCCTCCTGTTTGAAAGCAGTTAGCCCTCTATTTCTATGTTTGTATTATTATTCTAAGCAGACAAGGAAGGTATTTTATTAAAGTATGCTAAGGGCTGTCAGATGTAATCACAACTGCAACAGAACTAAGTTGCCACCACTTGCTGTAGATGCATTTCTCTTTTAAAAGGTATTCTTGGTCCTCCTCCTACTGCTCTGTGGGCTTTGCTTTATGAACAGAGGAGTTGATATCTTCCCTCACCTCTCCAATAAGCACATGAACAGTTCTAGTTCTTCTGTTTTGAAGTGTATACCCTACCTGTTCACCTTCATCCATCCCCCTCCTGCTCACTTTTAGTCACATAATCCTGGCTCCCCCCAGCTTTGCAGCCAGGCCCTTGTAAGCAGCTTATACTATTATGCATATCCCTGGAAAGAAGAAGTAGCCTTGTGCTGCAAAGGAATGCCTGCCTGACAGGTCAGCAGAAGCCTGGGAGGGAGCTGAAAACATCCTGTGCTCGCAGAGAAAGAGCCAGATTTCAGTTCAGCTAGGCAAGATGGCGATTGCAAGAAGAGATGCTGACAGTGAGGTCTCTACCTCCCCATGATGTGGCTCCAGCAGCAGCAGCAGCAGCAGGAGCAGGTGCTGGAGCTGCCTGTCCAGTAGCGGCAAAATCTGGCTGAAGATCCAGAAGATCACTGGATGGTTTGGAAGCGCTGCCAAGAAAAGGAAGGGGGATATTAAATACTGGAGGAATTTGCCCATTTCAATCAATTTTTTTTTTGAAAAAGTCACAACTGAATTATAGAAATTACCCTTAGTTTGGATGATTGATGAAACAGAGAGACATTTTTTCAGGCCTTAGGACTAGAGCAGTGGCCATAAACACCCTTAGTGCAGTGAGTGCCAAGAACACATTGCAAGCCAGGATGGGACCTTAACTTACTTCTATTACTTGGTAATGACATTGCAATACATCTATGAGACTGCCAATTTTAAAAAACAACAAAAAACCCCAAGAAACAACGAAAAACCAAAACCAATAAATCAAACTGAAAAAAACCCCACCACAACACCCAAAACAAAAAATCCAAAATCCCCTAAAAACAGAGCAAATAACTGCTGTGGCTCAAACCATCTCCATTCTACTTCAATATTCCATTGTGCATGTCAAAAAGCAAGAAACCTGCATTTCCAGGCAATAAACAGGCCTTAGCTAGAAGAGAGTTGGTAAAACTTCAACGGCTTAAGCCAGTCAGATATTTACTTAGGAAACCAGGTCCTGTTCATCTAGAACATTTAAGGAACAAACAGTAGAACTCTTTCTTCAGTAAAACTCTTCACTTGACATTTAACTTAAGTTAGTTACATCTTCAGACCATTGGTTCAAGCTTAGAGGTTTTTAGACCTCTAGAGTTCTATCACTTCTGCACATCACAATGAGCAACAGCAGTTCTGGTTTTGACTTGAAAGCAAGGTTCAGATTTTCTCATGTTTATTTTTTATTTCAAATGTTTATTTTTTATTTTAACCTCCAAAAGTTCATTATCTTTGTGCTTCATTAACTGATTGGAACAGCAAGAAAAGGGAATATTAATTCAGCAGTTTTAGAAACAGAATCCTGAAGGTCAGCGAAGACTACTCTGTATTTGCACATTACTTCAGTCTATTCAATTAGAAGTTTATGTTGGGAATGGTACAACATTACTACTACACTGCAAGCAAATCAGAGTAGTCACACTTTTTAATTTTTTTTTTTTGCGTTAAGAGTTTATTTGTGATCTGTGCCAGTAGAAAAATACAGCCCATTGAATACTGGTGTACAGTACCTGTAAAATAAACAAAACTTTTGAGGCAAGCCTCCTGTTACAAGTGTGACTTTGGCACCTATTGGCTCAGTCACTCAAATACACTTTTAAACTTACCTGACTGGAGCAGCTGTAGATGAAGTAGCAAAAAGATCAACTGGAGGAGATGTATCAACAGTTTTTGCTGGAGTAGAACTAGGAGATGTAACAGTTGTGGCTGGAGAAGACTGGAGAAATATTTTAAATATAAATTCAATATACCAGCATTTCTCCACAAACAATTAATGCACAGATTCACACACTTAAAAAAAAACAATTTTGACACCAGGTCTTTTTATTGTGAGCTGTCCTCTCCTTTGAAAGAATTTAAGGAAGACTGGGCTAAGTCTTCAGATGGTAGTGGAGCTGAGAAACTCCCAGTTGTCTCTAAAAAAGGAACAAAGTTTCTACAGAGTTTGCTTCTGCATCTGTCAGACCCTTCATTTTGTCTATGAAATGAAATAGCTGTTTGTCCACAACAGCACCTTAGTGCTCTAACCACAGAAAAAGTGGTAGAAGAGAAATGGTTAGAAATAAGTTAAAAGTTTGTTCGTAAACTTTCAAAAAAAGAGTTTAAAGAGCCATCACCAACACTGAAGGTTAAGTCCTTGGGAAGATACAAGTGACAGCTCAGCCTATGACTTTGCTTCATCAGCTCCTCCAATTCTGGATAAAGATACTTTAAGTATAGCAAGGACAGACACTCAGGAAAGTATATTGCAACTCTTCAGTGAACTTGAAGACTCAAGTTACCTTGAAAGGTGTCAATTTAATTCTGAAAGATACTACAAGCTTTGTTACAACATCTCACGTGCTAGGGATACTTTTCCTAACAACAAGTCCTAATTTTAGTACTGTTTGCTATTCTCACCACTTCCAAGGAGCAAAAGCAATGGCAAATTTGAAGAGATTTTCCTCTGAGTTGTTCTACTACTGTCCCATCATTATAACTCTAGCAGTAGATATAAGCTTTCTAGACTCTCCTCAAAGATTAATAAGGTTTGAGTGGTCATCAAACCTTATTTGCATCAAGGAAGAGAGGGTTAAAGTCATAAGAACACTTTCTGAGCCACCATGTAGTTCTCACCAACTGGTATCATATTAAACAGGAGAGTGGGTGTTTTTTTGTTGGTTTTATTTGGGTTTTCTTGTGGTTTTTTTTGTAAATGGCTTTTCAGAAATATAAGAGCTTTCACTAGAATCAACCATTGAACAGCCTCCCTCAGATTTATAAGATTTCATTGAGTTTTTCCTGTGCAACACCCATTATTAGACACAGAGCTATGGCACCTGGCAACACTCCAGGGATACCAGGAGCTACAATTACTAACACCATAAAGCTCATTACTTTATCTGACACTCAAACCAAGACAGTTTCACTAGCAACTCTTGCTTGACATTCAGGTCAGCAATCTCACAAATAAAGGTCATTTCTGACACCAGATATATTAGATGAAAGTTTTCCTCCTGGCTTTTCACACAAACATGGTTTTAAAAGAGTCAGAACATCCTCCTAAAAAGCTGCAAATGGAGTGAAGGATTTGGAAGAGAAATACCATGGAGTAAATTTCTCACTGACATGAGGATTAAGGGGGACGGAAAGAAAAAAAAAGTTGAGATAAAAATATGTGTATATTTTAAGCTCTCAAAAAGGGTGATCAACAAGTCCTAGCAAAGTTCCTTAGCATCCTTCACTGGTACAAGCACTGTAGCCCTTCAAATCAGTGACATGCTCTTACGGGGCCATTATTTACAAAGCCATTAAAAGATGCCATTTTGTCAATTAGGTAGGGCCTAGGTGACAAAGTCTAAAAAACAGTTTAGGACACAGACATCATTATTACGCCCTTCAGATGTTCTGAAGCATATCACCTGAACAAGAATTAACTAGTACAGCAAGTGGCAGTAGTTACCTTGCTCAGAGGAGAAGGAGCCCCAGATCTAGGAAAAAAAAAATGGGGGGGGAGGGTTCAGATAAGTAGTTTTGAAACTATGTTTCTGGTCATCAAAACTCCCACAAAAAGACTGAAAACTAAGCATGAAAGCTTTCTGCAGATCTCTACAATTGCATGCCCTCTCCATTTTTCAAAAGTCCACATGCCATTTTAGATAAGAAATGCAAATTTTACTTCAAATCTTAAATCTTCTAAGTTAACTGATAGCACAGGATTACTCTGCCTTTTATATATGCTCTACTAAACAGAGAAAGGCAGAGATGCGTGCAAATGTCTTGCTTTTGGGCCTACAGGAGCCAGTAGAAAAGAGATACCGGGGTAAGATGTCACCATAGTATAAAACCATGCAACAGCAGCAGAACACCACCAATACTGAAGCAGTTATCTAACATAAGTCTTCTGAGTATGTGTCAGCAAGTTTTCAAAGTCTACTGTTCCTTTAAAGAAAGTCAAAGCTACTTGAAAATAACAGTATTTAAAAAGTAGGAAAACAGTGAGTTGGAAAGTTCAAGCTGAAAGTTCTCCCACATGCACAAAAATCACACTAACTGATAGAGCTTCAATTGTAAGTTCAAATGTACGTCAGTGCATTTGTTTGATTTCATTATTATGAAGTATCAAAATACTGCTACATATTTTTAGAGCTACTTTGATCTGAGAGATGAAAGGAGGAGTTAGAGATAAAACTGCACTAGTATTGAATTATCATCCATCCTGTAAGTTACTTGAATTGGGTAAGTCCTAGGAACTGTAGAACTGATTAGAAGATGACAAAAAATTAGAAATGACAAAAAATAACTTAATGACTACATACAAAAGCAAGGAACAGGTTAGCTCAATTTAAAGAAATTATCTATTTCTATAAAGTTTTCAAGCCATCTTAAAAAAACCCACATAATCATGCCTGCATGCAAGTGATATGTAAACATATGTACTTACCCTTCACTAAATTGCAAGGAAAGCAACAGTAAAAGAGAAAACAGAGGTTTAGCTTAATCTTTCCTAGACTTAGCCATGACAAGTATCTAGTGAGAAGATGCAAACCCATTAGAAAATAAGTCGATTTTGATGCTAAAAACCTCAGCAGCACACAAAACCTCAGTTCCTTCTAAGAGTTTTCCTCAGGTAATTTCACCTGGTTTTGGAAAGCGTCTTACTTGTTCTGCGTGTTTCCCCCCCACCCCCAGTAATTAAAAAAAGGTTGCCATTAAGAGGACTTTGTAAGGGAAAGGAAAAGCCTAATCTTACTTATTTTCTAGAGAAATAACAGAAGAAGATTGGGGGAGGCAAACCTAAACATCAGCTAATCTCACATTGTCACTATTATGCCTAAATACATGGTACAACACATATACCTACTTGTTGCCGGGTTTTTTTCCTTCCAGTGAGTTTAGATGTTGCTCAAGGGTCTCCATGAGACTGCTAGGAGCCTTGAAATAAAAGAGAAAGATACACACCTAAATGTTTTGCATTAACCTAACCATACTTTGACATCCAGCAGCAGCTTCCCTGAAGTTCACTATGTTCATGCTCATGCTGTTGTTTGATTTACAACGCTGTGGAAATTGTGGATTTTCACACTACAAGTATGCAGGTAAAGACAGTTTTTAGAAAGCTAATACTGTGTCCAGATTTGCAGAGAGAAAACATTTACCTTCACTACACAGTGCCTGAAGCTTAAATCCAGGATGTACTGTTCATCATTCTTTAAATCAGTGCTAAACATTGACAACACAGGCACCCACAGCGTTAATTTTAAGAATAATAGATTCAAGGTCTCTCTTTCAGTTTTGCTTTCAGTCAGATCCCCCAACACCTCCTTCATGACCAGAGGAGTAGACAGCATTTGCAGCCTAAACAAAAGTCCTTTTCAATGTCCCCAGAAGCAGCTACCTTTGGCTCGAGACTCCCACCATCACAAAACCTTAGAGCTGTTTCTTCTCAAAATGGTAGCATGGCACAGTTTATTGTGCAGCTAGCTCAAAATGCAGAAAGATTACTATTTTAGACATCTATAAAAAAACTAAGCTTTTTCAAGCCTCCCTGTCTTAGGTTTTATTTTAAGCAACCTCTTTGTGGTCAGCCAACACCCTCAGGCATGCACGTGCCGTTACAATGGTAGATAGAAAAGTAGCCATAAATGCACACTAGGCTTAGCTACTCCAGTATAAAAATAGAGTCCAGGTAAGTAGACTCCTACAAGACCAATAAGCAGGGAAGAAACTCTTGAGAGATACAGTAGCATATAATAGTCAAATATTTCATCAGGGTTATGAGTTCGTCAGTGGTACAGTCACTAAACAGAGAATTCTCTTTATCAGCCGCTTTGAGATCAACCACAGTTCCACAGCAATAGCTATGGTGTTTTTCATAAATAACATCTTTAATTTCAGGGCAGACATATTCATCAAACAAGTCAGACTGCACTGCTTGAAAACAAACTATTCACTGCTCCGATGCTGAAAAGCCAGCTGGCTGGATGAATCAGATATTTCAGGATGCTTATTACCTGCTAGCATGAATGCACAGTTAAGTGATCTTGCACTGTCTGCATATTAATTTTGGCACTAAATCCAGTAACTTTACACATGCAGAAATTTAAAATGCTCAAAATAATCTTAAACAACACACTGAGTTTAAATATTTCCCATGTACATGTGCAATGCAGAAACATCTTGACCTTGCTGCTTTTATAGGTGTATTAATTTTCAATTCATTTGAGCATAATAAACAGTTGGTTAAACATAAGTGACTTAGTTATAAGAATTCTCCAGCAGCAAGAAAAAGAAGAAAAAAGGTAAAACAAACTAAAAAAATCCAGAGAGATTCAGACTTCTACAGTGTAAGATACAAGTTGTGCTACTTAAACATGTAAGGATAATCTATGTTTCAAAAAAAAAAAAAAAGAAAAGTCCAAGACTTCCTGTTACCAGTTACGTCTAGACACTTTAAATAGCTTTCCAAAATATTGTTCACAGGCTTCTTAAAAGCCAGCAAGGTAATATAAAACTTATCTATCAAACAGAGAGAGGAAGCTTCAGAAAATCTCTACCCAGAGGTAACAATTAGGGAAGTAAATACAATCTGGCATCCAATTTGCAAAACTGAGCATTGCTTAATTTCTTCTACATACTGCTTCAACATGTATCAGTCAGCATCATGCTAGAACCTTAGATATGAATTCCTCACCAGCTATTAGGGACAAAACTGTCACACTTTTAGAACTGCTAGCAAATAAAAATGAGACAAGATCTTTAACTGCCAAGATGCCTCCTCGGCCTCCAAAACTTTGCAGCCAAACTATAAAGTCCAAAAATGAAAACTGTCTACTTGAATTACACTACTGTGACCACTTGTTTGCATTTACAGAGTATGTACACATTGAATGTCACCACAACTAACTTGTTGCAGAATACTACTGACTCCTGCCATGGCTTGCTATAAGAATTTAGTATACCTAAATTGATATTACATACAAATTATGTATCACCTATTAACTGAAATTCAGTTTTATTATTCACCTTTTATTTATTTATCACTGAAATACACTGCCTAGGCCTTAGACACAAGATAGAGCATGTTGCAGATCAACAAGTGAGAGTCACAAGCAGCCTTTGGGAGAATACAGCTCTGAGGGACTACCTGAGAAAACCACTGAAGTGGTCAGGCGGTTGCATCATTGTAGATCCCTACCTTCCAAAAGAACTATTCTATTTTAAAGTATTGGTTCATGGAGTGAAAGGGACCACCTGGTAGCAGTAACTAAGGCTGCTGAACAAGTGCAGCACTGATAGTGCAGAGCAGGCTGGTCCAAGCAGAAGCAGATAGAAGTGCCACAGAAATTTATAAAGTAATATATCATTAACTGAGTTTAAGGGGAATTCTTCTGGTTTTAAGGACTGGATTGTGTCAAAAAAGAGCCCCTGAGGTATAGAGTTAGGTGAACATACTACATCAGCTATTTCAGAATTTGGTCTGGTATTCCATACACAGCTTTCCTCTGCTGAAAGAGTAACCAGACTTCATAGCCTCACAGTATCTGAAATCTATAAAGATTAAAACTCTCCACTCTCTCATAATGCCTTACCTTCAGAATTTTTAAGTGGCTTTCTAACAAAGAGAGCCACTATTCTGATGCTGATTTAAACCAGGCTGTCAAGAAGCTTTCAAAAACTACATTAACAAAAACTATATAAATACTAGGGGTTTACAACCATTAAGCAGTTAGGGCTGCTCTTCTGTTCCAATTTTATTGGCATCAGAACTGCCACAGGTGAATTCTTCAGTATGGAAGAATTCCTCTTCTTCTAAATAAATAAATATCATTTTCACATTAAACACAAAGCCGGGCACCCAAGTCAGTTTGCAAGTGGTACTGAAAATGGACCAGCAGCTCCAGCATGTTAGGTGCTACGGCTTTCTGCCAACATTTATACTCCTGGTGTGCTTCCTAATTACATAACTTCTAGTTATTACACAGATCCAAAAACACTACAAGAGAAGCTTACCTGTGTAAGATCAGGGATATCACCTTTGTCAATTCCAACTTGCTGTGGATATAAAAGAGTAAAGGTAAAATTTAAGTGTATTATTCCACTGCAGCAAGCACTAATTTTAAGTAGAACTGCTCTTCAAGTTATAGCACACTCTGTCTTTAGAAAAATACTACAAATTTAGAAAGCGATGTTCATCTTCCTGCTAGCTACCTTCAACAACCTGCACCAGCCTTCCCCCTCCCCAAATGAAATATTCATTTAAAATAAAATTATTAAAAAATGGAGCTCTATTTCACAGAGGTTAAGTTCATACTGCAATACCCTATTGTCTCAGAGGACAGCAGTAGTGAACTGCTAAACACAGACTATCCAGATACTGGCCTATCCCAATGAAGTTCTCTGAAATTCAGCCAGTGAGAAAAACCTAGATGACATCACTTCAAAAAAATACTAAAGCTCGAGTCACTTGTTTGTTCTGCCATTCTCTGCTAGCATTTCAATTAAAACAAGTTAGAGTCTCAGTCAGCAAATCTTCTATTAATTTCCCTGTTGCTTCACTACAGTTCTTCAGAGTGACTGTTGGTTTGGCTTTTGCAGAACAGCAAGCTCCACTGCACATAGTAATCCTGAAGTACAGTCACTATAACCCCTGTCTGGCAAAGCTGACCTATGTCCCTCAAGTACTTTACTCCCTCAAATTCAATATTCATATCTGACAGTGCAAGTCACTAGGGAGTCAATCAGGCCTTCAGAGATAAGTAAATCAGCAAAGAAACAAACTTTTTATTCAGCTCATTACTGCTGTCCATTATGATGAAGTATGAAACATGGAAAATGTGCATCCTCTGCCAAAGGGCCAACTACTACAAATGAGAACCCAGCAAAGGAGTTAATTAACCATGTAATATTCCTATTATCCACATAAGAGGATGATAACAAGGAACAAAACCAGAAAATCTCGCATTCCAGTTAATTTGATGCGGCTTTCAAAGACTAAAAAAAAACCAGACTCACAAAATAATTATGCTTTTATTACTATATTACTATATTGCTATATTTTCCTCTAACGTTCAACCTGTCCTAGAAGTACGCATTTATTATAGCATTTCTCAGAAATATTGGTACATTTGAAATCATGTCACCTCTTAAGTTAACCAGGAAAGTTGAGGCTGGCTGCACCATAGAGAGATGTGGACATTCTGGCAGATCCAAGGAATTTTATACATTGAAACAGATGCTTAACAAGTCCAATTAATATTTTATATTGGTGCTAAAAAATTCACAAAATATTTAAGTACCAGACTCCAGAAGATGGGAAGTCACTTACCTCTGCAACTTTAAGAAACTCTGATACTCGGGTCATTCGAGTTAGAAATCGTTTGTAGATTTCAAGAGCATCTTTACATTGTCCCTTTTTCATTTCAAAAAATTTCTCTGAAGAAATAATTTGGCAAATTTCAGTTAAGAAGTCTTACATTAGTTCCGCATTCATCAGCAACTCTAGTTCTCAAAAAAATCATGTTTCAAGAATATGGTACTACATTAACATTTTCCTACTTGGACACTAATTTAGTGGCATTCCTAGTCCTTAGTAGAATTTAGAAGCTGGGCTTGCTGAGCTGCCAAAGAATTGTGCAGACCATAAAACTGCACCCAAACCAGCCACAACATTGCATGTGATATAATCTGTTTAATTGAAGATTAAAAAGCATGTGATGTAGCTACCAAACTTATAAAGCAAAATAATTAAGGATACTTAAACATATATTAATATATGTCCTCCTCCACACTGCCTTCACTCCAGAGAATAGTACCTTTTTCACTTAAGTAGCTCTCTAAAGTTCGTGTCCATTATTAAAACACAGCTGCCACATATTTCAACCTGAAATCACACTTTAAGTAGCAGTAGACAGTGAAATTGTCTGCTTGTCTAATTGAATTTTTATGCCCAACACATTTGTATCTGCTCCATAAGCTTCCCATGCCTACAGTTCAAGTCTAAACATGTGGGATTCACTTTTATGAAACCACCAGAAAGCAATGAAACACAGATAAAAAAAGATATTGAGCTTTACAGCTCAGGAACATCTTTTTGCCTGTTCAGTCTCTGTAACATTGCTATAATGCCCGTTCCTTCCTGTTCTAGTTGCAGACAGTTTGAGGTCAGTCACGTTGGCCAAGCAATGTGAGTTTTCAGCTGTCTTTATAGCCCAGCTGCAGCGCTCACAAATTTTAACAGTTGAAGCTCATTTTCTATAGGGTCGGCTATGTTTCCTGCAGTTTACAACTACCGCTGGTTTTAGACATCATAAGGAAGCCTTCTACAGGGACAGCTTAAAGTGTGTCATTTTGATGATCACACCAGACTGCCTGAGCTTCAGAACATGCTCACAGCCTCCGTTAGACTTTGTAGGCTGCTGGTAGTGGGTAGGGTTCTGGAGGAGTTCCAGTTTTGTCAGTCATGCTTTCAGACAGATCAGGAACGTTTATTAAGGAGTATATTATATTACTTCATATAAGGCTGCCACATAGCATTATCACTCTCTACAGCTACCTGAAAGGAGGTTGTAGCCAGGTGGGGGCAACCAGCAATAGGCAAGAGGACAGTCTTAAGCTGCATCAGGAAAAGTTTAGGTTGGACATCAAGAAGTAAATCTTCACAGAAGGGGTGATTAGACATTGGAACAGGCTACCCAGGGAGGTGGTGGGGTCACTAACCCTGGAGGTGTTTAAGGAAAGACCAGTGCTGTGGTCTGGTTGACATGGTGGTGTTCGGTCACAGGTTGGACTCGATCTCAGAGGTTTTTTCAAACCTAACTGATTCTGTGATATACATCAAAGGAATCCTGGCATCTTAAAATGCAAAGGCTGCTAACTTTGCAGGACATGTTACACAGCACTGTACATTTATTTAAGCACAGAGATGGTCAGTGTATTTAAGTACACATCTGCACAATTTTAAAGGCATGTGACAATCCAGCTTCAGATGAACACTAATGTAAGAGGTTACAGCTTAAAACTGTCTCTCATTTCAGAACAGAACAGTCAAAAATGTAGTCTTAATGAAAGCTAAGTAAAAAAACCTGAAGCAGATATGAAACTCGCCATTCACTCACTTCTGGTATGTGAGATTAAGATTCAAAGTTACTTACCTAGTAAATTAATAACCCCATCATTGTAGCAAGCAAAAAGTTTGATGAGATCTTTAAACAGAAGCATGAATGCAGCATTTATGACACCATTTGTCAGTTCATTTGGATGAACCTACAAATAAAATATCAGTTATTAACAACAGAAGTGTTGAATGCAATCAGAAGTTTTTGCTCACACCAGGTATTTGATGCTTTTATTGATAGAATCAAGCACTGAAGCTTACACACTAAGACACTAAACACAAGTTTTGGTTAGCAGAAATCTGCTAAGCAGATTGCTTTCTTCACCATCCAAACAATGCACTACAGAGTAGTATCTGAGTAGTAGCAGAGGAGTATCCGCACCAACAGTAAACATCTTAGTCTTGACTCCTTCGCCTATCACAAACAAGAGGAAGGCAGAGATGCTATTAACAAAGTTTCAGTGAAATGGGACAAAAGTCGTCAGTTTACAGCGGAACTTAAGAAAACCTCAACAAGTCTACAAGATAACATAGTTGGGTTAATGACGTCAAGACCCTTTCAGTTCTCATACAAGCTTGGGAAAAAAATAAGCATTCATTTATTAAAAAATATTTCTTTCCTTAAAACTATGTCCTCTTCTGAGAGCACTATCACAATTCCTACACCATTTAAGGAATGAAAAACACATTAGTGAAATGTATTTCTAAGGCTTCCTCTGACAGCTGTAGTGGGTCCTGCCTTCCACCTCAAAGTGTATCCTTCTGCCCACCAAGAACAGAAGAACTTCAAGATCAATTCCTTCAAAGACCTCTTCAAAATGTTACACTGCACCTCCTACAACAATTGACTCCTGCTTTTATCCTGAGGTCAAATAAACAATTCCACTAACATTCATGACACTATAAATATACTGTACACTCTTATTTCTATGAACAGTCTAGATTAACCTTTAGCCAATTTAGTTTACAGATGAAAACCAGATGAAGATTTTGAGGAAGCCAAACAATGCACATGTGGTATTCTAATGGGCTTTTCCCTCTTCCCCAAAAGAAGCTGGTTGCCAAGAGACCAAAAAAAGTCTTCAATCTCATTATTTTGTCCATTTCTTCCCCTCATTGATACAGAAGATGAAACTCCAATTTCCCTCTCTACAAAACCTAAAAGTGCAATCTGCACATTTCATACATAGAGGAAAGGGCCATCCTTCACCACACTGCCTCATTGGGACACTGAAAAGTGGATTTTTTGCCCCAAATGATGGAATGATCAATAAAACCATTACCTACAAGGTGAAATGTGTTCACTATAATGCAGCATCTATAAGTTGTTGCCCAGCATTAATGCTAGGTCAGCTTCAATACATACATCAAATTCAAGCAGTGCATCAATTTGTTCCTGTAATATTGGCATACTCTTCAGCAGCTTTTCAGGAGCCATTGTTCTCATTACACCTTCAGCTCTGTAAGAGGGAATATAGATTAGAAGCCACAGCATTTCCCCTCTTCCTTCCCCTAAACTGATCTATTGTCTACATTTACACTTAAAGTAGCTATAACTCCTTACAAACCATTTCAAAAGCACTGTCTGATTCTCCTGATTCTCACATTATCATGAGAGCTGGCATGAAAAATCCTTCATCCAACCACCCACCCTGAGAGCAGCTGAGGAAAGGTTTTGTGTTAGAGTGATGAATGCAAGAGATTGATCTCTTATGGAAAGCCAACACTGAGAGTTTAAATGACTTGACTGCCTCACAAGTACTTAGAGAACTGATAAACGTTGTGTCTGAAGCTTGATATGAATAGCTAATGACAACTCACTGCTGTGGTGCCCATAGATGTATAGCATTTCTTAACTGTTGCCCATAGTATTTTAGCAGTCTTCAAGAATATTAATTTTCATCTATGATTATTACCTGCACAACCACCATTATGTATTGCCCTGTTCTGGCTGCAGACAGGGATAGCATCTCCTCTCTGGAAATGCACACCACTGTTCTTACTTATGTTATGCTATACTGTGAGCACCAGAAATAACATGCATAGAAAGCCTTTCCAGGAACATACAGCAAGACAGGATTGCCAGCAACCCAAAGTTAAGTTTATTTAATATCAAGTGCTCGAGAGAGCACTCTTCTGGTCTCCACTAAGGGAATGGTATCTAGCTACACAGCAAAGCTGTCATAGTAGGCTCTACACCTTCTGGCTGTTTTAGAAGCAGTAGAGAACAGCATACCAGTGAGGCCAGCATTAACAGGTCAGAATCCCAAGCTGCAGAATACACCAGAATTGCCTGAAAGATCCTGTATGCAACTCTGATTAGCAGGAGCATCTTTAGCATGCAGTCAATTAAGCTGCACTTTCAGTGGGTGTTAAGCTGTTTGTCTGTACTTCAAGAGAGAATCTAGATCCATTAAAGTCTCAGTTAGAGGACTCAGAGACCACAAAAATGTTCTCATAAATACCAATGTACTACTCTGGGCTGGGTTAACTTCTTTTTTTTCTTAAACACAGTTCTTGAGGTAAATAAAACTGGTAGTTTACAATCATATTCTGTTCAGTTTATAACTGTTTGCTGTGTTGCCTGCTAAGAACTTCAGGTGTTCACTTCAGGCTTTGTTTGTAATTAGCCACCTTTCTTAGCGAAAGTATCTGGAGAATAATGAAACACCCTAAATATAGTTTCAGAGAGGTTTTTTCTCCAAATCGTAAACACAGTCTTGCTGGCAGTGCAATTTAATAAGAGTCAGATTTAACACCTCCAGTTCTGCAAGGCACCTTACTTCAGTTTTCAGTATTTCCTTACTAGCCAGTCTTTCCTCTCCTCTTTTAGCAATTTTTAAACCATTACAAATATTTTAAAAATAAACCATTTTCGTGTTTTATTGTACCTACACAAAGAACATAACAACAAAGTCACTGAGAAATTAGAATTGAGCATAATGCCACAAACGAGATTTTCATGGCAACCCTATTAATTTATATATCTAAACTTTGCTTACCCTTTCTTCACTCTTGCAAAATCAAATGCCATTTGTCTGTAGGAAAATGCTTTTTCATTCAAGTATCTACTATAACGCCTTATAAAGGTGGACATGTCATAACCTGCAAAAAACAGTTACACACTTTATATTTAATTTTCATGTTTGTTTGTGTGTTCTTTAGTAAACAATAATATACAGTCAGTAGATTCTAAGATTATATGATTTCTGTTGCACTATACAACTCCACATACAGAACAGGTACCACAAGACATCTTCCAGCTTCTGAAGAAAAATCAGTAGTGATGCATCAAAATAATCTACCATTGTCCTATGCTGCCAACAGATTAATCCAATGCATCAGTGTCATTGTTCCTGGGGAAATCTGCTAGTGGCTCCTACATTCTTAGGAGATAACATTACTTGATGGCAAAAGCTACCCCTCTAATAATGGAGAAAAATATCAAGTTAGCAAAAAAGTTTTCGTTTAACTGGTACATGACTTCCAGGACAAAGATCAATTTCAGCTTAAACACTCCTGATATGTTAGTCACTCCAGCTCTTAGATAGACCTTCAAAATCCCCCTGACTAAGTTTATCAGAACAAAGAAACTATGATGGCATCCATAGTGATTAGTCCCTTCCTTGAAGTGTTACACTAGAGATCCTCAAGGCACACAATACTGTAGAAGCAGCCTCAAACTTCAGTGACCTTCAAGCCTATGACATCTGAGCAGTTAGTACTACAGTCTATCCTTTAAAGTTTCTTTCTCTAAGCTACAGAAACACATGCAGAAGCCAACCCATCTTTCTCTTCAGTGCAGGTCCTTTTTTGCTATCTTTGTAAAAATTCACACCCATCGACTTAGTCACTGACTGTATTTTTCTTCAATATCAGTCATCATTAAGTAGCTCTGCCATCAAGCATAACAGTACCTCGTTATCTATGCCATGCTGTTGCATTATCTATGAAATGGCAACACAAGTTTAAAGAAAGTGGTGAAGAACACAAATGCATGCATTTAACAGAATTCATTACTGTCAAACACCAGTGTCTTTGAACACACATATGTTCAAGGATGTATGTTTTGCTGAGACAAACACACTTCTAGTATTTGTTTAGTTTTGTTCCTGCCCTGTGTTACCACATCTAAAAGATGCTGAAGTCTTTTTGGTGTCACATGTCTCCATGTGAGACTAACATGGCATTGCTTCGATTTTGCCCACTATTGCAGCATTCCTCTGCCCTGCATACAGTCTACAAATATTCTCTGACAGCTGAAGAATTATGCTTTCTCTCTTCTCTAGTAGAGCTACCATGAAACAAGCTTTTCCTCTTAAGTGACGGCACAGGAAAATTCACCAATTATTCTGCAGGAAAGCAGACCTTGTAAGATGAAGAGGTAACAAGTCCTTAATTTCTGCCTAGACCTTTCTAAATTCATTACTCAAATCAAATCAAAACCAACCAGTTCTTTTAGTGCGAACAGCTCCCCCCTTAAATAGTTATAGGTAATGCCTATTAGTAAGAATCAGATTTAACAACCCCAGTGTTAAATGCAGTGCAGTGCAGTGTCCCCAGGCAACCAAATTACCATTTAAGACTGAGTAAAAACCAAAAAACTAAATTGAATGTTATTAATTTCAACTTGAATGTTATTAATTTCAACTTTAATACCCATAACAGTTAAGGAGATAGCTGACCCAGCCTAGATTTCAACTAACACTTAAGGGATTTGTACAGTTTCACCTTCTGAGTAAAAATATTTCAGCAGATGAGAAACACTATTCTGAGTTGTTCAGCAGTTCACTTGAGCTCCTGTATTTATTAACTATTTATAAAAAGGTTTCAGTGGCACATTTTTATATTATTTACATCTTATGAATGAAAGAGTTAACAACACTATCTTATTTTTAAATCTTGTTAAGATTATAGACATGAGTAGGCTTACCATGAGATCCACTTTTGTCCAGAAAATTGCTGAGATTGAACAATGTATTTCTAGATGCCAGGTACTGAATAAATCTCTGCAACACAAAGTTATTTTTCTTATCACAGGCTGTATCTGAAGGCTTTATACCTCCTAGCAGGAAGATTAACAGTCTACTTCCAGCATACAACACAAAACCCCAGATTTTTGTCTTAGCCTCCAATACCTTCCGCAAAACTTTTTCCATACATTCAGATTAACTACTTTTAGTCGGAATCTCCAATAAGTATTCTACTGTATATACATAAAAATAGATTCTGTGAAAAATACAAACCAGATTGTGGAAAGAGCAATAAAAATGGTTAGTTCTCAAAGAGATTTGAGAGAAAAAAGGATTTATCTGCTTACAAAGCAGCATATCCAGGCTAGTCCCAGACTTTCAATCAAGCAGCCTTCAGTTTCAGCCAAGGGCCTGTTTAAATAACAAGCAAGGCCCCACATCAAGTACAGGGACTAACAGCCTGAAACAGTTAGAGAAATCAGATGAGAATATTGGCCAAAACTTGGAATGGAACAATAGGAGTAAAAATTTACACTGTGAGAAGTTAACTGCATGAAAACACTTTATACACAGCTAGGGATGAACTGTTTCACAGTCATACTGAAGTTCTTCAAATACGCTTTCTGTTTTTATGCAGATATACCTGTCTATCCAGGTCAATGAAAAGGAAGAAAAGGGAATATTCAATTGAAAAGGCTATTAAGTTGAATTTACAGCTCTAGAGAGATTTTAATGCTCATGCAGAGAGAGGGCAGCAATTAGGATGGCAGCATACACATGCCAGAACATCAACTTTGACCCTAGTCAAAAACTCCTAGGTAGTGCTTAATCCTGTGTTTTCAGATAGCACATTAACTGTCAACATCCAGAAACAGGCTGCATCTTGGTCTTATGTCATGGTTTTATAAATGAAGAGACATGAAGAGATAATTGGCATGTCTCCAATGATGTTGTTAAAGGCAAATTTTCTCTTCAAGAATCATTCTTGCCCTTTGTTCTCAGGTCAGAAGAGATGCCTTTGCACTACTAAAATTTTTGGCCTGGAATCTGCTCAGTGTCAATGGGGTCTTGAAAGAGCTGTTACCTCATTTCCATGAACCATTAGATGATGTGTGGTAACTAAGGCTTTGAATACGACCACCCAGCTACTATTCGTTGCTCGCTCAAAAAGTGTATCAGCCATCTGAGGAATATTGACGTTTGTTTCATTAGTTGCTTGGATCAAGTCTGTAGGAGAGAAAAAAGGAAGGCATTAGGGGTTACAAATAAGACAAAAAAGTTTCAGCATGGCCAAGTTCTCAGACTACCAGGCTGCAGGCCATGGTTTTGACAAACAGCAAGTTCAGTGCCACATTAAAAACAAAACAAAACAAAACAAAACACTGGTCTAACTCTTTCATCCAACAATACTAGTTTTCTGACAAGTCTGTCCTGAGCTATGACCAAACATTTCTCCATCTTTATCCTGGATGAAGTTAGGGTGCACAACATCACATAACCTTAAAGCTTGCGGGTTTTCAAGTTAACTGTGGCAGTTCATTACCGCTGGGTTAGAGAAGTATTACTGAATTCTTCACTTACAGATAATACAGCAAGGACACTGAATCCAGTCACATCAGCCAAAAGACATATCAACAGAAACAGATACTCTAGTCATCCTAGAGGTTAGTTTCATCAGCAAGCTCCAGCATGCCTTCTAGGGTCTCTACGGACCCAGAGAGCAGAAGATCACAAGGACAGACATTAGTTTACACTGAAGAATGACAGTCTTCTGCAAGCAACTGCACCGTACACAGAAGAAATAAGACATTAGACTGCCACAGGGGAAAAAAAAAATAAAATACAGCTTTGTGTCCTGTACATTAGAAAGGTATAGACTTGCACAGAAGAATGCACGAAATTAAGGTAAGTAGTTAAATTAAACAGTAGGGCAGCAAGCTTTCCACTAGCATCTATATTACACATATACTGCAGGATCTGTGATTTACTACATCACCTGTTACTTACAGACTCTTGCTAGGCAGCCAGCAATTACCTTCTACAAGCTATTACCTATTTTTGAGGCATGGCTGGAAATTGCATACTGCAACTGCATAATCAAAACCCAAGTGATGCCAGACACAGCCCTGGCAAGACCAGGAGATGATTTCATTCACCACAAAGAACACAGAATACAGACCTAATTGTAGGACTGAGGCTTAAAGTGTGAAGACCTGAGTAAAAAAAGTTAAACAGTTTAACTACTAGACTAAGCAATATTTGTGTTACTAATGAAAATACTCATCTTTTGGTTTCCCTCAGAGGAATAATTTTTAATGATTTCTTCCCTGCCTCCAGACTAGAAATTTTCATCCAACTACTCAAGTCATTCAGTGTTGACAGACATTCTACCCTAAAAGAAGACAGGCTATTCTGTCACTGATCCTTGCATACCTTAATTGTGCAAGTCTGCTGTAAATATTTACAGGAGTTCAATTCACTTGGGCAGTAGGGTCCAAGTGATCCTTTACAGATCTCCTTTCCTTCCCCTACATAATCCCATATAATGGAGAGCATTAATGGTCCTAGGAGTGGAAAGTCAAGGTTCAGACTGCTCTTAAACTACTGATTATGCCTCTACAGGGCAGGAAGAGTCCAGAGGACATGTCTGTCTAAACAGATTGATGAGCTACTGAGACACACCTGATGCATTCAGAAATCCACACTGATGCACCAGAGGCATTTGAAAGTTTAGGTTTAGTTTGTTTCCTTGGTTGTGATTTGTTGGTTTTTTTTTTAATTCATGACAAGTGACTTTTATGGGTATTTTTAATTCTATTACACAGACCTATTCAAGATACAAGAAATCTCTAGCTCAGAGTCAGAAGCTTTGGAAAACCACAGTGCTTGAGTTTAAAATTGTCTTTTGTATGGCCATAAAAGAGGAAGTTGTCTTCAGCTTCAGGCCAAGGGAATTATTTTCTGTAATGAGACAGGAGATAAAAATTATGTGAACTGTTCACCCAGTTTGAATTTAATATATTTGTTGTCATGGTGTTTTTTTGTCTTGGTTATGGATGTTGGTTTTGGGGTTTTTTTCCAGAACACCTTCTGAAACTTAACGTTTACTTCTATAACCTCAGTAATACTACCCTTGGAGGAGGCAGTTCTGCAAAGTATTACAGCAGTAAAGCCATTATATTGAATGACAGCAGTTGAAGCTCACAGAGCTGAAACAATTCTCCTTGATCTTATTGTCCAAACAGGCCAATAATCTTTTATTCTGTGCTGCTGATTAATGCATTATAGAAGACAGCAGTTTGTAAAAGCCTAGAAGCAAGTCACAAGTGGTTTGCTCACTGTTTACCCTGTTCAGAGGTTTTACAGCAGATGACAGCATTTGTCTTCAATATAAGGAAACACGCATCAAATTTGGAAGTTTTTAGTCCTAGGTTTCAGTATGCAGCTCTCTATGGAAGACACTTAAACTGTGTATTCCATCGATGGACATTAGATAACGAAACCTCAGAGGAGTCCACCCACAGCAACGCTGGCAATGGAGGCTACAAGGCACTACTATACGCTTCCACAGCACTGCTTCTAAAGTCAGTCAGTCATTTCTGTCTCTTCTCCAAACTGCTGGAGGGTACAGCATCTCAGTCTGCAGCTCTGAATGTTTCAGGACATGAGTAATTATAGTGTGCCAAATAGAGAGGCATGATTAAATTTAAGCCTACTACTTTCAGTGCACAGAAAAGAATTAAGCCATGCATGAAGATGTCATTCATCATCTGAGTGCAGAAAAAGGAGACTGGGGGTGTATGGGGGGATAATTCTTGCAGAGCTGTTTCCCATCTAGCTACGCCACAAAGATAAGGTACTCAAGTTTCCCAGGTTTCTTTCCCCAATACCACAGAGTTTCAGCTTAAACAGCAATCATCAGCATCTGGAACAACTCATCAACATGGCTACTTAACAAACTGAGCAGCAGAATTTGTTGGCTAAGCTAAATTTTAAAATAAGACTTGGAAAAATGATTTTACTTCTGTGTGGTAAGGAAGGATAGGTACAAGCAAAGAGAAAGCATATACAAGAAATAACACAGAAAGCACATTTTCAAAATATACAAGTTCAGACATTTACTGGTTGGACAGAAACTTAGTTTTCAAAAGAGAGGATGAATTTTAACCTTCCAAGGAAATCACAGGTATACATGTTAAAACAAAACAGATAATATTGAGAAGTAACAGATGAAGAACTGCCCAACAGAAGCCATATGAAACAAAGTTGATTCCATCTGGGACACACACAAGCAGGGCAAAAAAGAATTAAAGGTACCCTTCTGATGAAGTTTACGCTACTGCAGCCATCCATTACAGTGGCAGCTAATCCCCAAACCCAGACACTGAGCTCAAATACAAATTCCAAGCAGAGTGAGCACCAGGAATCATATTGCAGTAGCAGCAAGTGCTTTCATCGTGATCGTCATAGGAAGGAAGTAGTTGGAGAATGAAGAACCTATATACCCTTCATTTCAATCCATTTATTTACTGTGGGGCTAAATTATAGCTGCCATATCACAGTACATGATTTTTCCTGTTTCCTTTATTTTGGTAGCTGTATACTTATTAAGTCTAGTATACTTATTAAGTCTAGGGATCCTTGTTTAAATTATCAATTGAACTCCAATATACTTTTTCTAGTTCAGTTTTGAGATGCAAAACCAATGCACATAGAAGAAATATGTAGCTGAAATATGTAACTGAAATCTAAATACCAGTCTTTCGACTATTTCACAGACCAGCTTTTTGACCCAGGCTTAAAACATCTGCAACCTAATAAGGGAATAGAAGTAAAGCTAGAGTATAATTAATACCTTCATTAACAAAAAGACAAACCTGCCAAATTGAGAAAGACTGGTGGAGGGTTCAGTGAGGAAGACTGAAGTAAGCTAAGACACCTCAGACCACTAAAACAAGATGTGACTAGCTTTAGTGTTTCTTAAGCTCATAAGACCAAAAAAAAAAAAAAAAAACAGAGAGAGACTGGCAAGAAAGTTTTAGAATTTCAGACTCTTTCAGTCTCATTAAAAACTAGTTTCTAGTTTTGAGACTTTCGGGTTTTTTAGATGAAAGAGGTTATACAACTTCATTTTGTTGTGGGGTTTTTTTTTCCCCCTCAATTCTTTAACAAACAAACCTGGGATTTCCCAGTTCGAAATTAATTATTCACAATTTACATTTCAGTATGCAGAGAAACAGCAGCAGAGCACAAGACCTCTCTGCTCAAAGGGATATCGGTGCCAACTTAAGAGTAGCTGTCATTCCCTACTGAATTAACACACAAGTTGCCTCAGCATCTGAGCTGTGTCATACGTTCAGTTCCTAAACTTTGCCAAATCTCTCTGACAGTAACCCCCTTGCAGACCTTCCTCACTATTACACTGAATGCTACAATAGTCTTCAGAAAATTTTCTTCTTGTTTATAGGTATTTCAATAGGACCTGTAGAAAAGAAAATGCAGGGTTGTTCTAATACCAAACTAGTCAAGAGCAGAAAAAAGCAGCTTAAAGTAAGAGTTTACGAGCTTCAACCAAAAATATTAAATAGGCAATCAATAGTACAAGTCCTTCCTTACAAGACACAGAACTGTATCAAGAAGCTACTACAGCATTGTGCTAATCAGCACAAGGTCTGAACTTCCAGGTCTACAAAAGATCATAAACAAATGTCTACAAAACAGTACTGGAAAGCAGAACAAAGTTAACCAGTTTCTGCTTCTACAATAACTGTTCATGAGAACATTAGATGATTTTAATGCTGCTGGCTTTGATTATCAAACAATTCTACAAAAAAAAGAGCTGGTAATTTATTTGCGGGTTGAAGTTTACCACCTATTCTTTTCACCCCCACATGCATCTTAATCTGGCTTGTAACACCCCAACCAGAACAGCAGTTCATGCTGTCTCCTCCTTCCTCCCCAAAAGTCTGCCTCAAGGTTTACTACATCCCACCTTGACCCCTGCAAGCCTATCCTTTATCAAAGTCCAGCATCTTTCAGGGATTGCCTTGGCACTTCCATGCCTATGCCAACTCAACAAATCAACACAATCTTCCACTGAGCACGTGCTCTTCATGCACTATGAATACCTTCCCAATAATGCAGCATTAGCCCTGACTGCTACCTCCTCTCTCCAGCCTTACTTAAAGACCTCCTCCTTCCAAAATATATCTCAGACTCTTGTGAGGACAAATACTTCCTGCAGTTCGAGAAGTCAAGGCAGTCAGCCTTTGAACCACACAACAGCATCCCCCACAAAGACAAGCTTTTATATACAACTTCTTCACCTCCTCCTACTCACAGGCATACTCACACTACCCGTATTATCAAGTGTTTTGCAGAACCTATCAATCACACGAAGAGTCTGTGGAGAGACAGGGCAAATGACTGAGTTCCAGCAAATTTCTCTTGGAGTTTCCTTCAGTTTCTCAAACTGAGAGTTTAATTAGTTTTAGAATCATCTTATTATCTCTCTGTTCCTTTTAAAATACAACAGTGCACCACTTCCTATATCATCAATTATCTGTTTTGAAACAAAGCAGAAGATCTACTACCCACAAACATTGATGATTTTATTCCAAAGCACTTCCATACAGTTTGCATCCCTCCTTAACCAACGTTAAGGAGGCAAGACATTTGTCTTTAAGTCATCTGCAAAAACCACCCCAGATCATTAGCTGTATTAAACCAGTTATGTTGGATTTGAGTTCCTTTTGGTCCTTAATTATTTATACACATGGCTTTTCCTCCTGAGATGTTCAGTTTCAGCTCTCTTGGAAAGAGGAAAATAAAAGTCAACTGTCAGGTGGTCTTCTGGATCTGAAAGGGTGCAATCAAGGCAGCTGTCTCTCTAAGTAAAAAAATAATGGGGGGAAATGTGATTATACTGTGTTAAAAAAAGTAAGTCTTGCCATAAGCACCTCCTTCAAGTTCCATGATGTATGAATATTTTTTTACTTGAAAAGATCCCAGAACTTACAGCTCCACTGCCTCTGGGGGGAACAGTGTGCTCTACCTTTAGTGTTTACACTGGAGTTCTCGCCTTGAGAGTAGTACAACTGAAAGATGACATTCAGACCAGCTGCAGAAGCTCAATTTAAGCAGCAGTCTTTAGTGTTTTAAGTAGGGTCTTTAAGATAGTTAATTAATTAGCAATGAATATATTTTATGAACAAAGTCCAAAACCCTGCTGACTTCCATGATCCAACTACTCAGAAGAATAAAAGGTTCAGTTTTACTCAGGAATTACATACCTGGAACAATAGAAGATGCATAACACAAACTTTGTAGTACAAACTTACTACAGAAAGAAGCATTTTAGCCTCACACAAATTAAGCCAGAACACTAAACAAAGGGGAAAAGGCCCCAAGGTCCAAGAACACTGCCTGCTTTCTTCCCAACTACAGCCACCACAGCTTTTTTAACCAGCTTCACTCTAGGGAAAGTACTACTTATTAAGCACAGAATCTTTTTCCCTGTCCAAAGTAGTAAGAAGCTCAATCTTGAACCACTTTTGTACAGAATTCGCTCACTTAGAATACCAAAGAATTTGTCTCAGGCAAGAACAGAAGTTCAGCAAAGTAGAGGAAAGATGAGAAATCACCGCTTTAACTTTCCCTTCCTCTCACCCAGAGAACCCATTCCAAACCTTCTCTCCACACAAATTCTGCTCCACAACTAGCTCAACAGAAATACACATTTTTCTGCTCAAAGACAAGAATTGAGTGGTTCTGCTTATGTTGATATGAAACACCAAGTAATTCTGGAGCTAGATGCACCACTTCTCTATTTTATTGATGTACTGAAAATATAAGCTGAGCCACAAATCCACATTGCACTACCTTTTTTGCACAGCTCTTAACAGTTAAGGATATGCAAAATTACATTTGCATTTGGTGGACATCAATCAATGATTATAAGGTTAAAATATCAAAGCAGCTGTCTTGGAGATATGCTATTTCCCATCCTATTGTAATCTGGCATCTTAGATACCAAACTCTAGAGGAAGAAGGGACAAAGAAAAAACCCTACTAACATTACAAGTAGCATTTGACCAATAACTTGCATGAAAAGGAACTTTTATCCTGCATGGCAAATCTCAGAATTCATTCTACATTTCAGTCAGTACTTCCAGCCTGCAAGACTTGACCAAAATACACATTAATTCAGAGAAGAAACATGAAACTGCAGCCACCCGCCAATCTTCCACCAAGCCGTTAAAGCGTTTACTGAATTTCCTCTAAGGAAGGGAATTGTTGTCTCCATCCATGCAAACATTAAAGTGACAGTCCTGCTGCTCCTGTTGCAAACAACAAAGCAAGTTTAAAGGTGTTAGAGAGTTGCAAGATTATCGCTTAGACGGATAAAAGTCAGTAAGATCTACTTAAATGACTACTGTCAATTGCCTATTGACACTAGGCACATCCACAACTGAATACCAGGATTCCAGCTGTGGCCTGTGGTTATCCTTCCATGAAGGTGACCAAACCCTGTTGATACCTGTTGATTGTATCAATTCATAACTCTTATCACTTGGCTGCTTACTGGAATATCAGTAACAGTGAGAACTGCAGCTTTTACCCAGACAGTACAGCTACACTAGAAACACAAGTATTTCATATTTGCCACAGCAGCATTGGGACATTTCCTGTAATATTTGCACTGATTTTCTAATCAGCCTTTACATGCTGGGCTGATCTCACACTCCAAACATATCTGGCAGAAAGTGGCAATCAACTGAGCCATGGAGTGGGAGCTATTTCAGTGTCCGCACTGCTGTCACTTTCATTCTGAGAAGAATTCTACCCCAAAATGATCTCCTTTACTCAGAAAACCATTTGGTTTTAATAAACTAGTAGAAATGAAGCTGTTACTAGCCTATCAACTCTGTCCAGAACAGTAATTTGAAATCCAGTACAAATATGAACGAGACCAAAAATATATTGAAAGGAGTCTGATGTTTCAGCTGCACTACTTAGATGCTACACATCGGGAATACATGAAAAAAACCAGCCTTGGGTGGGAATGAGACAACGTGCAAGCAACTTCAGTGACATGGTGATTAGCTACAGCCCGTATGCTGGAAACAGGTCAGTTGATTAGGCAGGCTCTGAAACCATGTCCAGGCCATGGTCCCTGTTTTTTCCTACTCCCTCAGCAGAATTATTCTCAGAGTCCATTTTTTTTATGTCAGTGGATGTCACAGAACAACACAACCTGAAATTCTTAACTAGGAATGAAATGCCCACAACCACCCAGGCAGTCATGTTGAAAACATGGATATATCTGTAGGAAAAAGAAACTAAGTGTAATGCAAACCTCTTCATATAGCCAGTGCAACAATAAGACCTCCTGGAAGTACACTGAAGCAGTTGCAACTAAGCAGCAAGTACTTTATAACATGGTTGTCATCATTTCAATCCATTTCTTCTTGTACCTATGTATCTACAATAAAGAAACAAAAAGACCATAAGAGTTCCTAAAACCAGATGGCTGCCTCCTATGGTAATGCCGTGCGTTAAAACGGGGTTTTTTTACAAACTGACTCATGTCCTTCACAATTAGACACAGCTTTACTCTCTCCTTGACAAAAAAAATAAAGTAAAATATGAAAACAAATGTGCAATTCCTTTATGTCCATTCCCCTGTACTACATTAGTTAAACAATATTCTTTGCTTCTGCCACACAGGCAGGCAAGTTTAAGTCTCAATAATTTTGAAAAAACTAACATCTACTACCAATAGGTTTTACTCTTCAACATGAGCCAGCAGCCTTTCACATAGTGCAGATTTCTTAATCTTAAAAAAAAAAAAAATCTGTTAATTTCAATGGACTATCCACTTGAGAGACAGAAGATGCAGTTAGGACTACTACCATTTAAAAAAATCTGAGAGTAGTAAGTTGCTACCAACAGTTCACAGTCACCAATGCTTCTGGATGATGTGTTTGCAAGTGGTGTTGGAAGTCTCCTATCAAGTTACTGATGAGCAGGGAAGTTGGAATGCATCACATAGGCTTGCATCCAGGCAGCAAAGCTTTGTGTGGAGTCAGATCTCTAGATTGGAACACCCAGAAGTGATTAAACTCCTAAGTATGATATGGAGCATTATATTTTTAAGGTACCTTCTCATAATACTGACTATACAACTTACAGCTGCTTGATAAACAAGAATCATCTCTTTAAACCTACTCCAAATATAGCAAACTTTGCCCGCTAACACTCTTGCCATTCACAAACAACAAAGCAATCTGAAGTTTAAATCAAGCTTAGCAAAACCAGAAAGACTCTGTGTGGTATAGAATGAAAGATCAGAAAGTCATAGGCAAGGCTCACACATAAAAATACCATTGTTTCACATGCCAGCAACAAAATATCACCCATGATAAAATGTACATGTTTTGAAAACACTGGCATGCTAGATATGCTGACTTACTTATGGCTTGCTGTCCCTTAGCAGAATGTATAGTCTCCTATTAATAGGTTTACATAAAGCTATAAAACTTAGATTAAGAGCTACAGGCACAATAACCACACTTTGGATTGCAGAAGCATGCAACAAGATGCAAAGCCAAGTCTCCATTTAAAAAGGTTAGATTTTAAAACTCCAGGGTTGCTAAAGAACTGATGCAATAGTATGTTAAACCTCTTGTCTACATTCAACCTATATGTAATGAGAAACAGCAGCCTTTAGAGCCAGGAAACAGGCCAGCTGGCTTCCCCCTTTCATACAAGTCCCTGAAATGAGAAGTGAAAGGAAGAGGCCTTGTGAAAACAGTTTGAACTCCCACTGAAGTGCATCTATGTTCAATTACTTGTAAAGATGTACACCCTAGCTAGTGCAGTCCTGCACTGTGGCAACATAACTGTTCACTGCCTTATTTTGAGGACCTTCCCCTAAACTTGTAAACCTGCACTCGTTTAAAGAGTGTGGGCAACATATCAGCATGTATTATTCATGCTTTGAGCAGTCATGTCTTTCTCTCAGTTCTGTGAAGGACCATTTTAGGACATTCTGTAAACTACCAGAGTGACTTAAGAGATATAACAAAACTATGCCAGAGGCACTGGGAGCCTGCCAGGCACTGCAGGCTAACCCCTGACCATCTGGTATGGCAGCACCCGCTGCCATTGTGTCATCCGTGCTCGTGCCAAGCCAAGAGTCACTTTGAAGTGAAGGACTATACTATCAGCAGTCAAGTCACAGTCTTGTCCCACCTCTTTAGGACAGAAAAGTTTAAGATACTTTCTTAAAAAGACATGTCCTTTGGTAGAATAATCTTAGCTCAAGTGGACTGAACCCTCCAATCCACCCTTACAGGTGTCTCATATCTCAGCCATAACCTATTCTCCTAAATACCTAGAGACAATAAGCAAAGACCATCGCTTTTTCATTCCTTCTTTGAGACAGTAAAGCAACCTTGGCAAAGCACATGGCTCAACTGTTGTTTTAGAGCTCTATGGCCTAACTGCAACACAGGATTCCCTGCCAGCTTGTTTTCTACCTGTGGTAACTTTGTATATTGGCTTATGACTAAAAGGACTCGATTGCCACAACTCAGACCCAAGCTGCAGACATGTCCTGTCAGCAACTTGCAGTTCTCAGTACACATGAAAGGCAGGGATTGCTTTCTTGGTGGTCCTCAAGCATGATCATGTCTACGTACTCACAAAATCTCCTCTACAAAAAATATCATAACACATTTGAGTTTTATCAATAGCTATTAAAAACAGGCTCTAGGAAAGGCAACTGACTGACATGCTGCCTCAGTTCAAATGACCAGAGTAAAAATTACATAAATACGCAATATCATCATAGCACCAGGACCTTTTAGCATCCAATTCCTTTCATTAAACTAAGTTAAGATACAGATATAATCTAAAACAAAGCATGAGATCACATTATCCAGGGCAGGAAGGAGGAACAGAAGGGTATTTAGACTTGGCTTGTCACTGCCATTTCCTATACTATGCCTACAACTAAGCACAAGACTCAGATGCCCAGTGGATGCCCCTTTTATCAGCAGCCTAGAAAATACTGTTCTGCTATTCCACCTACATTCATGTCAAGGCTGATGTCCAACAGCACTTGTGAAGCTAGTCCAGATGACTAGTATATTCCCTCCCATAGTGAACTACAACTCTCAACTGCTTCAGCAAATGTGTTTCACAACCTAAAGAGAAGATTTTATGAGCACAAGCAGAATGTATTATATATTGATTTTAAGTGTTTTCAACCAGGTCTGCAGAAATAAACATGATCAAAATCGCATGATTAAAAGCATTAACAACTGGCTTAGGGGTCTAGTATATGGTCTGCAAGATTCCAGAAAGAGCAGGCTTTACCATACTCTGCAAAGTGACAAGCTAGCCCCTGCCAAATATTCCAGTTGTCTTCTATCAATTGCCAACATCTGGTTTATTCAGGTTAATTTAAGCCACTAGCTCTCATCCAAGCAAAATTTTGGACTGAAGGAAAATCACGCAGTCATGCTGAATCTGATGGGGTGGGATACTCTAATATCAGCTTACCAATGAAGCTTTACACTGCAATCTTGCTGATACTGCTGACTCAGAGGAATGAAAGTACTGCTGCAAACCCTGTCTGCCTGCAAAGCCACTAGGAAGGCTTCTTCTATTGTATCATTTAGTTTGAGTTCAGCGTTTAGCCCTGTGCCAGGTGACCATTCTTTTCACTATATGCCCTGCGCTGAGATTCAGGCCCTGGCTTGCTTTATTCGTTGCTTTTTTGTTTGCATGGTATTGGAAACCCCTCTGTCCAAATTAGCCACCATATTATTTCAAATCTGCATGTCATGTTCAAGCTTGGAATTCAAGGTTCATACGACACTCACTTGTGAGACTCTAGTAATTTCCCTTAGAGACACAAGCAGAACTTACGCTTTTGCACCCTTACCAGCATCCTGATCTGTGTCTTGAAAAAAAGCTCCCAAAAGGAACAGAGTATGTTAACTTAATGACACTGTTTGGTACCACTGACTCACCTTTAGGCTATAGAAAGGCTAAAGGAAGGGATATAATGTCATCCCTCCACAGCCAATTTTTCACCACCCCCAGAAATACTGGAGCCAGCTCCTTCAGCACTACTGTATGCCCACAGCTGACTGAGGAAAGTCTGTCTTTTTCTTTTCTTCAGGACCAGGGGGTATACTGGGTGCACATGGCAAGATTTTGGTAGCAGTGGAGGATGCTGCAGCTGTGACTGCTGAGAACAGAGGCCTCTTCCACAGGCTGCAGGGGATATCTGCTCCAGCATCATGGAGTACCTCCTGCTCCACCTGTAACCTTGGTGTTCCTTCTGCCATTTCTTTTTCCCTCTTCCTTTGCCTGTCCAGTGGTTTTTGCCTTAAATTTGTTTTACTTGAGGTACCACAAGCTGGGTGTATAGGTTCAGCTGTGTATTGCAGTGGATTCACCATGCATCTGGCTGTGTCTGGCACAGAGCAGGTCCTGGTCTCTTCACACAGAGGCCAGCCTTGCAGCCAAAAATATGCCATGGACACGCAGTACTGACGAAAGGTAAGCAGGCCAGGAAGAGCAAACTAGTCTCAAGAATCTTGAGCAGTGGCAAAAAAATACTAGAAGCAGGTGTGCCTCTGCTATATTACCATTTCTTCAAAAGTGGGAACTAAGAGAACAGAAAATTCTCCTCTGGCTACCAATTTCTCAATCCAGCAAAAACCACGGAAAATGAATAGCACATAAAATGCTTTACGCCCTTCAAAGTTATCCTGACTGTGATCTACTCTTAAGCACTTTAGAGGATTCTTCACATGGCAGAGACACAGAAGCATGGACTGATCCCACCTACATAGTATTTTCTTGGAGACTTCACAGAATTCTTCAGTAGTGGGACAGGTCCATCTAAGGTCGGCACAGGAGACAAAGGGTTTAAGAGTGAAGCTGGGAAATCAGAGGCATAGATCAAATCAAACCAACGGAAATTACACTGCAGACTTTTGTTGTTGTTTAGAAGTTGTTCAAGTGCTGTCACCCAAGATCTAAGGGAGTAACACTATGAGACTATTATGAAACATACTCAGCTACTAAAGAGAAGTGATTAAATGCCCTGGTCACTGTCATCCTGACCATCTCATAAATAGCTACTCCATTATCATAGTCTACTAATGGAAGTCAGTACAACAGAAAGACCTGAGATGACCCAGAATTTGTCATCCATGACCTTGATAAAGCATGTTTAACAGAAGGATCTTGCTTACTCTTGAAAAAGTCTAAGAATTTCCTCAGCTGAGGAAATGACAAGGGGAGGGTGGGTAGGACTAGTCTATCTATCAAGTTACACTGCTTAGATGAAAAAAAGTCTAATATTACACTGCCTACCCACCTTCCTGTTCCCTCATCCTCCCTTTTCCTTTCCTTAGGCATTGTACCATAAGATAAAGACCGAACAGCTGAGACGCACAAGATCAAGTTTCAACATTGTTGAAACTGCCCATGTTTCAACATTCATATCTTACCATGAATTTAAACTTCTACCCTGATTCAAATATATTTTGAAAAATTATTTGTTAGCTAAGTCTTAGCTTAATTAAAAGATCAGCCTTCTCTTGGTATTACATATCCCTTAGAAACAGTATGGGGTCGGGGGGAATTGAAACTTAATGCCACTTAAATATTCAAGAACAACTAATTTAAGAAGCCTTCTTATTAGATCCCCTTACCCATGAAAGACATTTCTACTCCTATTCAGGGACCTACATGCCTCCAAATGAAGGGTGTCTTCAATACTGTTCTGGGAAAGGACATGGTAGAAGCCCAGAGTAACAGAGAGCTATTCCACACAAAGACTGATGAAAAGTCCTTACACACAAATAAACCATTAATGAATTAAAGAAAACAATTCCTTGCTTGGACTTTTTTTTCTTTTCAGGTGTGAGAACGATTTACTGGGGTGACAGAGAAGTTCACAATTTAAAATTCACCTTAGCTGTGACAACAAAAACCAAGACACAGTATTCCAGCTGATCTTCAATGGTAACTTTAAACAAAGTCAGTTTTCTCTTACACAGTAGCTGTGACAAATTACTGCAAGGAAGATACAGTGAGACATATATAAAAATGACATATACATAAGTGAGACATTTACAAAAGCAGTTTCATTAGTAAAACGTGAAGGATTATGCCCAGTATGTACAGGGACTGTGTTCTTGGTAATTTTCTTCAAGATACTTCCACAGCTGTAAAGACTGTCAGCGGGACTGCAGAGCAATGCAGTACATCTGCACTACTCCCACTAGGAAAGGGCCCCAAGTGCCAACAGACTTGGAACACTCCTCAAATCACTTCAACAGCAAACAACTTCTGAAATACGCATCCAAGTTAACCTTATGCTTTAAACTACCAAGTTAACAGTCACTGAAGTCTAGGGACTCAAGATAGCTCTACTGATCTCCACCTTTCTGAAAAGACAGAGACAGACATATTCTTCAGGAACAAGACAGAGGCAACTTCATCTTTACTGAGCCTAGGCAAAAAGGCTCTTTTTGATCCATCACTTTTGGTCAACAGACACTTCTCTTTCAACAGCAGAGACCACAGCAATTCAAACTTGTCAGGTCAACCCCATAGTTTGCACAAGAAAGGTAGACACACTGCAGGAAAAAAAGTGTCTGTATAAGCAAAACACTGACATCAGCCCTGCAGTTTCGTTACCATCATGAATTAAACTATAAACTTGCTTTTAGAGACTTTGTTTGCCAGCTACATACAAATAAACAAAATTAGACTTGGGATGGAAATATGTTTCAACAGATACACAGGTCATCTCCACAGCCACAGATAACTGAATCCTGATCTTCAGTTGCTATGTTTCCACTTCTCAGAAACATCTCCCAGCTCTTGATCAGGCCTCTGGAAGGGTCTTCCACCTTATGAGAATTATTTTGAAGAAGTAAGAAGGCATCATATGGTCTTTTTAGGACATACCTCCATAACTTCCTCCTATTGCAAAGAAATTCACTCAACAAAATCACTCAAGGAAAATCCCAGCCATTTTTAACATTTTCAGTAACAGGAACTTGTTACAACCAACTGCAGATGCAACAATCTCACTGGTTTTCAATTCACTTCCCTAAATGAAAGCCTGATGGTCTGCTTCTGAGTGAAATCCTCTATAAAAGGACCAAGTTCAGATCTACCTACTTTTCCCTTATCTATCATGTATTTTCATATTTGAAAGTCATTTCCCTTCTCCAAAAGCACCTCCCTGTTCATACCATCAGTCATCACCATTTGAGACTGTACTTGTCCCACACAACCCTCAGTGAAGCCTTAACACATTTTTCAGAACTATTCTGAGAACAAAACTTCAATGCTGTGCCCTAGGATTGCCTTCCCAGTTGAATTATCAGTTTATATATCCATATGCCTTATTCACCCACTCTGCAATGGTCCTTCTTGTAGTATCAAAATAAAGTTGCTAATACCCACTTCTTCATGGGAAGACTTTCCTCATTTGCTGTTTCTAACTGTAATCTAGTTAACACAACATGGTTAGCTGAGGGATATAAATCCATATCATTCTGTTGACTTTAAGACAACTTTAAGATGACAACATTTTGGGTAAGTCCAAAATGGTCAGAGCTTTAACATATCAACCGTCCCAAACCATCGAGCAGTCCAGATTTACATTCCTTTTCTCCCCACAGGAATTTTAGTGCATTTAATGCCATCTTGCACTACTTCCAGCAGTTGCTAAAAATTCACTAGTATGAAGTGGAGTTCAAGAAAACAGGAAATCTTGCTGAGCATATGAGAGCAACCTAATGATTCTTCAGTACTTCTTTACATGACAAGCCTGTGCAGCACCCAGAGCCCATTCCAAAGGACAGAAGCAACTATGGCCGTACAGAAAAACACACAAAAGTGAACACATAACAGCTCAGCTTTTGTTCACAGAAGACATTAATTCGTTCTTTTCTCCCTTCCTCACACTCATGCACTCATACCCAAATCATACTTTTTATTCCTGAGAGCAAGCTCCCTCTAAGCAATACTCAGGAGAAAACTTATATCAAACAAACAAACAAAAAAACCCCAAACCAAAACACCCCACACTTTTTCATCTATAATCTTCCTATCACCCTCTGGATCAAATATCTTCTGCAGAAAACATACGAAGGCAGACTTCATTGTATCCTATCCTTACGGGACTACTTAACTCATGTTAAATAGTTGATCTCTCAATTTAATCCACAAAGCCCAATTGCTGAGCAATTGGGGAGTAGAATAGGGGGTTATGTAACATGACACCTGGCTACTAAAACACTAATGAAAATTATCAAGTTCCCTAAGGACACAGAACCCCAATACCAAGACTAGAATTACAGCTCTTCATAAAGCATCACTCCAATCATCACTCCCTGGTACCTGAAGTTTTAATAATCTAAATCCTTTGTACCGTGACTTAAAACTTATTGTAAGGCATTGTCTAGTTTTATCTTTCCTTCTCCACATCTTCAAATGCTACTTATCTAATTTGAAATGCACTTAGCTACATGGTTTAGATCTACCTCCACTTAGCAGTGTATCTCCTGTATGCATATGTGCATTGCTCTTTCAAGAGGATGAACCTGTCAATTAGAATCATAGAACAGAATCATAGAATAAGATGGGTTGGAAAGGACCTCTGAGATCATCAAGTTCAACCCCTGATCCACTACCACTACAGTTACTAGACCATGGCACTAAGTGCCACATCCAGTCTTCTCTTGAACACCTCCAGGGACGGAGAATTTACTCTGTTATTACAATATATAAAGCCCATTTTAACACTTGCTCACAAGACATATCAGAGTTCAAGAAATTGCCTATCAATTTGCAGTTATGAGGGCATTTCTCAGGTTTAAGAGCCTGACAATATTTTTTCTTTTAAAACATGAACTTGATTTTCATTTATAGTCCACAAATTTTGAACATGCATATCTCCCACAGACAAGATTCTGTCTTTAATCATACCACACAGTTAAACTCTGAAGTGTTATATACAGATTGGAAAATAGAAGAAAAAATGAGCACGGATGTATCTTCACAGGAAGACACAATAAGAATAATTCCTCTTGTTTGTCTGACATGCAGGTACATATGAAATTGCACAGAATGCTACTGGCTTCTGTCTCTACTGCACTCACTTTCTGAAGTGGCAATATTAGCACCAATATCCAAACACAGACCCTTTAAAGTCCTTAATATAGCACTGGTATGTTATTTCAACCTCACTTTAATCCTGCCTGTTTCAGATAGTATTTATGTACATATATACATTTTTTTTATATATATACATATATATTTTTATATACATATATATACACAGAGACACAACATGCTTTTAAATACAAGAGCTATGCTTTTTTTTTTTGAGCTAAAGCTTCTAGTAACAGTTACAGTAGGACAGTCCAGACACATCCTACAGATTAAAGTATCCACAGCTACCAAACAACAACATAGGAGAGACATCAATAACCAAGACAATTTTTTTAAATATACAAGAAAACAAGACAGAATACATGATTTTAAGACTGATGATCTACTTAACATTTTAGACCCAAGTCAGTCGTCAATCAACGCTGCTTAGACCAGCATTTCTTAGACATGTATACAAGAGTATTTAGATATAGTGAAAGACCAGCATACCATTTGTCACTTTGAGGGTTAGCTACAAAGTCAACAGAACTGAAACTTGAAGTATTTTCCAGAAGTAATACTACCTCCTTTTAACAAATACAGAATCATCAGAATTGTACTTACAAACACCTGCACCAGCACTACTTATCAATGGCCAGCAGCCAAGAGACTGCCTGGTATAAAACCTGCTGATCTTTACTTGGAAGTATTTCTTACCATGTCCAAAAAACCATGGGAAACCCACTTAATTTTAGACAGTTAAACCTGCTGTTGATCTGCCAAATTCAGTGCTGGACAGAGTTACTACTGGTAAACAGGGCTAGTTAACATCACACAACTAAATTCTTTCACCATTCTACTACTTGGTGAGTCCAAGCAGGGACTGACAGTTGAAATGAAATTGTCAACAAAACATCACTAGCTCATTGTTTTTTTAATAAATGTTTTGCCTTCAACATTGTTTCCTGCCTAAACTTGCTAACGTTAGTCCAGAATACATCATAAATCTATGAGATAAAGCCATCAACATCTTCAATAAAACATGATGGAAACAACTGGGCAGCTCAAGAAGTTGCTGTCAGATATTGGGACCTCAGCAACAGCCCTTAAGCTCTCCAAAGGTTGTCCCAATCTACAGCACAGCATTATCACCGTGCTTTGCCATTTAAGCACACCACCATCTAAATCTCCTCAGAAGTCTGCTGTGGAGGTGGCCACATTCCTACCAGTGCTTGGCCAGCTCTGGACACAGCATTTATGTATACCACAGCCTAGCTCAATCCTGAGAGAAGTAGGCAGTGACAAGCGTGTGTTCATTTTGCCCTGTGTCCAATCCCCTCCCCTCTTTCCAAGCACTCTTTGCACTGTCTTCCTAGATAAAAGGCAAGAGGTCATGAGGAAAAAAATGGCTGAAAGAGCAGTATTATGCAAGAAGAGAAGAAATGCAATAATAACTCATCCTCTCCTGGAGATTTCCCATCACCCTTATGCTTTGCAAGCTGGATTAGAGCAAGCATGACAGCCAGCCGGCTCAAAGGCCCACTAAAGCACCCTGGGGGCAGGCTCCTCAGCCCCGGGCCATTGCTGGGGAAACAAAAAGGGATGCTCACAGTCCAGGTGCTTTTTCTTGGGCCCCATCACTTCATGCGTGGTGGCTTTGCAGACGGCTCTGGCTACGGCTGATCCCGTAACGCTGTACTGAGCAGCTGCGATGCGATCTGTCAGCGTCTGACCCGACATCTTCGAACGGCGTGCTGGCTGCTGCCTGCTCTGCAGGGGCGGAAAACATGGGAGGGGAAAGGGAGATCCCAGGTTTATCGCCGGGGCTAGGCACGGCAGAGACACGCACAGGCATGGGCACACAGACACACGCACAATGGTCCCTCGGGCAGCCCGGCCCCTCTCGAAGCGCAGACCCCCCGCCCCGTTGTGTAAGCCCCTGCCTAGCTGGAAGCCGCCTGGGGCAGAAAGAAGGATATTTTAGGCGTTGCAAGGAACAGATGAAGGGGAAATAATGACGGCAGCTGAAGGAGGCAGCACACAAATAAGGTGCGAGCCCCCCCGGGATAGGGGGAAAGGAACCTCTCCCGCACCTGCCCCGGCAGCGCCCGCCCCAGGAGCCGGCCCCACCGAGGAACCACCGCCGCGCCCC
>VYXB01009189.1:35785-77171 GCA_013397135.1 Pachyramphus minor | reverse complement strand
CCGCCGCCCGGCCCGCTGGCGAGGCGCCCCGCGGCGCAGCAGCCCCCCCCGGACCCCCGGACCCGGTCGCCCCAGGTGCGGGGCGGGCTGCCCCTCCCGCCGCCGCCGCCGGGGATGCGCTGGGCGTCCACGCCCGGGAGCCGACGCTGCTATTTCCAGCCGGCGGCTTAATCCTCCCGCAGCCTAATCCCCGCGCTACTGCCGCAGCAGCGCCGCCCCTACCCCGGTGCAGAGGGCGGGACGGAGCGGAGCGGACCGGCGCGGCGCTGCCTTTGCCGCCGCAGATCGGTGGCCCGGCGCAGTCAGGTGACCCCGTCCCCCCACCCGCATCCCGCTTCTCGGAGGTGGCGGCGGGGGCGGTCGGCCGGAGCTGCCCCCATACGGAGGCTGTCCCGCTGGGGATACGCGAGGCACGGAGGTTAGCGGGAAGCCGAAGCCACTGATGCTTCCCCTGTCTGCATCGTGGTCCTATCGTGAACGCTTAAAATAATGCCCTGAGGGATCCCAAAACTGCACATAGACTAGATTTTTCCATAATATTGTTATTATGTTGTTATTGTTATCAAAGACATCTGAAATGTGTTCCTTCTTTCTGTTATCTAAGATACCCTAAAGGTCTTGGGTACAACCCAGCGCTACACTCGGGAGGATATATTGCCACAATTTAATTGTGTTATCAGACCCTAACGGAGTGATCCGTGGAGTATTGGGAAATGTAGCATACATATATTACCATAAATTGGCTGAACTTAGTTTTGGAGTAAAGTGATTTAAGTGGGTGGGGTCTAAACGAAATGGCACTGGTAGCAATTACTTCGAGCTGCCGGTAGAACAAATTTCAGAAGACGATGTCAGTGCATGTTATTATTTAGCTGGAGAAAACACTATGTACAGTCAGTATTGAAGATTTGTGCACACACAGTGATAATTGGGTTTTGTTGCATACAAAGACATACGGCACCATTTTCATTTATTATGCCAGGAACGGAACACTGACGACAGATTGTGGTCTGTGACAGTATGAAACAGCAGCTTTTTTACTACTTCTTTCTTCTTTTATTTTTCTTTTTTTTTTTTTAACCTAACAACCAGGAGATTTTAAAGTCCTAGGCAGCCTGAAAGCTCAGAAATGCAGTTAAAGTAATGCTCAAAAGTTTAAGTAATCTTTTCTATGGGAAATCTCGTCCAAAACAGATATTAAAATGGTGCCTCTGTCAATTCAAGAAATGTGTTGGAATGTTCGGGCTTTTGATATTGACTGAATTTCCTTCATTCAACTCCTCTCTAACTGCAGAACATATCGAGATGTTTGGATTTCAAGATTAAAAAGTTTTCTCAAATGCAGTGTTTGAATATGGAGAGGGATTTAATTCCAAAAACAATGCAAAGTGTATGTCGCTGTTAGCTATCAGCGTAATGGGTCTGCAAACTTGGAAAGTTCCTGTAAATGGGACTCTCATATTCCAATAGTGAGAATGTGTCTGTGCTTCTCAGCCCTATTCAGCAAATGAATAAACACTGGAGTTGCATAGATAGATAATATAGTAGTGTGATCTTCAGCATTACTATAGTCCACTGTTCACATACAGACAAATTTTAATAGTATTTGGAAATTGTGTTTCGTTTACCACAGAAATGTTAACTTGCATTCCTAGAAATCTGTCATTAATGGAGTGATTTGTGGCAGCTAGAGGCATGTCTTAACAGAGCCACACAAACAGTTTTTCCTTTGTAGTTCACAGTCAGTTATTGGTGTCATAGTTACAATTGATTTCAGAGGAAAGAAAGTTGGGATCTACAGATACTTCTTGTTTCATTACTGGCATTAAGAATAACTCAACTTTTCTTGGTAAAACTGTCTCCTGTCAGGTCTTCCAGTTCTTCAGCCAGCTTCAATGCCCTTTCTTCCTGCCTTCAGAGGCCAGGCAGAGGTTTAGACTCCATCCTGTTTATTCCTGAGCCAGCATCAGGCCCAGTACTGCTCCTCTGCTTCTCCTTCTTACTATTAGGGCCAGTGGTTACAAATAAAGGTCTTGTAGAGGCTGTCTGTGACCACAGTGATAGCAGCAGTCCTGAGCAGATCTATTTAGCTCTGGGGAGGGGGAGCAGACTTTTCATAGGAGAAGCATCCTCGTGACTTTGTATCAGGTTGTGGACCCAGGTAGCAGTATGCTTCCTCTGCAACACATGCAGCAGAAGTTGCAAAACAACAGTGGATACTCAAATCATGGAATACCTAGGAGTTTCTGTGCTTTTGCTGTTAAATGTAGCCTCATTGCTTGGTCTTGTGTGGGTTCTGTCCACGACAATTCATTCAGCTTCTGTACTGACACTCCTTGATGGCAACTGTTCCAGTAGTTCCTTTGGTTGCTGTGATACAAAGCACCAATGAGAAAATAAAGAAGGTTTTCTAGACAGAATGATGGCCTGAGAAGGACATAGCCTGAATGATTTCATACATCCCAGGCAGAAGATACATTACGTTTTGGAGAACCACTTCAACTACTGGATCTAAGAGAATAGCAATCCACAGTGGTAAGGGTACAGGCTTGGAGGTTTTAGCAGTACAGAGTGGTAAGGGTACAGGCTTGGAGGTTTTAGCATATACTCTACATCTTCTGGGAAATTTGTGTATTTGAAGAACTTTGAAAATTAAAAAGTTAATTTAGATAAGGGAGAGAATTAATAGGAGAGAGAAAGTTACACAAAGAATAGCTAATGGGCTCTTTTACTGGTTGCTAAGCCATGTCAAACTGAGGTCATGTTCTGCAGAATATGGAGCGACTGGCACACTACAGAGCTGATGGTTACAGAAAGGTAGTAATTGGCATATGCTGTGCTGTTCTGTACAGAGCAAAGAGCTGTGTTCCTTCCCCTTTGGCAGCGTGCTGGTTCCCACAAGGAAAACCTTAAAATCCATATCATCTTAGAGACCTTTGTCGATTGATGCATTAGTGGACCCGGTCATCCACATTGCAAGGACAGCTTTTGCTGCTGGAGTAGCTTTCGGCTTAGGTCTGGAAATAACACTGAGGTTAATAGACCAGAAAGGGGGTAGATGGACACACATATCAGAAATGGAGGAAAAGTCCTGTAATCATGAAAGTCAGTAGTTGTGAAACTACCCACTATTTAGTATTGATTTTAATCACTAATTTTGTAATCTTGGTAGAATCTCCAATGCAAAAGTCTGGAGTTTTGAAGTGTATTGAACTTCCACACAACAGACTTAGACTTTTATCTTTTTTTACCCTTCCTTTTATATTGAGCACTAATCCTTTACAGAATTATTTAAACAAGTCTGTGTACCAAAAGCTACCTAACTTGTTGCTTCTATAGGTGATATGTATTCTAATATATTCAATGTAGAAATAACAACTTTATATTGATATTAGGCAGATGTGAGAAGTAATTTAAGAAAATTGTAAGTCAACCTCAATACAAGTGTTTAATATTCCATTGAATCTGCTGATAGTGGGAAGAGGACCATCTGTCAAAAAATTTAGGTGAAGTCATGCTGGGCTTCACAGATATTATCATGAAACAGGTTTGCAGGTATATACAGAAACAGACAATTTACTATTAATTGACATTTAAAATTTCTTACTCATTGACTGTCTTTGAACACAAGGTAACTATGACAGCATTGTTCACAACTGCATAATTTCCTCAAAGAGGGAAGGATGCTGCCTGAAATAAAATCCAAATTTCATGTGCCACAGAAATTTTAGTCCATGGAAAGACAATGGAATGTCCACAACAGTGGACATTCAATTTTTTTTTTCAAGCAAAACCAACTTTTTTTGATAAAGGTGAATTATTTTGTTATTCATATTGATGAAGTGCCAGCATTTTTCTGTAAATGGTGAATTGTTCTTGTACTAAAACCAGCAATAATTGTACAGCTGTAATATTTGTATTTTTAAACAATAGTTGTAGTATCCATAGCTTACACTGAGCACAAGTGCTACTGGGACTGAGAAGCAATTCACAATGATTTGCAAAGGAGAAAGCTTCTCTATATACTTCCAAGAAGAAAAGGCTATCAAGAGAAGGAAATTTCATTTCTTTGCTCAGTTAAATCAGTAACGGCTGCCATCCTGAAACCTAAGCCTGGTCTCTCACCTGCGTGTCTGGTTCTTGGCAACTTGTCAATACCTGCAAAAGGGGGGCTGATTTTAAACAGCAACTTTAACATTCTGAGTACTTTTGCAAACTATGTGCATTTACAGCATGTTTTTATTTTACATGCTGTCCAGTATTTGCAGGAGCTGATGGAGAGAGTGTTAGGCAAAAGCTATTAAGACAGTGGGCCTCCAGCCAGGGCCAGGAAGGGCAACCCACCTCCTGTTCAAGGGGCCTGCCCTGTCTGTTGCTGCTCTAAGCTCAGAAATACTCAGCTGTACAGTAAAGTGACAGTCAAAGTCTGCTAAGAAATTTCTGAAGTTATAATTTCAGTGACAGATTTGTTAAGCAGAGGTTCAATAGATCTCAGACATATGTCAAATAAAAGCAAAATTTTCAACCCAAATGGTAAAATAAGTTATAGGCATAACAGGATAAGCTTGTATTTAATAGGGAAGGGAGATTATGAACTGTAATACCTTATGGCCAAATATGACCTCTGTTCACTTGAAAAGAAGCTGGTTTAGGCAATTAGATATATGAATGTATGCTAAAAGTTATATCTGCATATATATACATCATAGTGATTTTTTTGGTTCTGTTTTTAGCAACACTTAATCCCTAATCTTCTTGGTATTGGTATTTTCAGTGCACATCATAATTTTGCTGAGGGCTGTGAGCCCAAAGCTCAGTCTACTAATGTAAGACCAAATTCTTCAGCTGTGCTTTTGAAGTGGTAGTGTGACTGGTACGGCGTGGTGAATTCTCACATCCTACTCTTCCAGGCTTGAAGTTGCTCTTTAACTGAATCTGTACACCCACAGGAAGACACTTTTGATTGTACTGGCCTCCAGTGGCAATCTAAGAACCATTTTGGTGGTGAGACATAGTCAATCAACTCCTTCACTCCTTCTTCTTGACTTTATGACTGGCACATTTAATTGGTCTTGCATAATATTGACTGTGTCACAACTATATAAAAGTCTAAGCCCTTCTGATTTTGGATTGCTTGGTGAACTGGAATCATTAACACTTTAATGCAGTCAAGTGCATATATCTAGAAGCAAACCCTATAAGATTACTTGCTGGAAAGCTTTTACTCTGAAAAAGGATTATGGGTCATTGCAAGCAAACAACATATTTAAACTTTCAGTGTGATGCTGTGTGGAAAAAACCTGGTCAGACTGAGGGCTTTGTAATCAAGTACCACCAATAGAACTGGGGTGTCACTTTCATTTCTATGTATGACAGGGATGACACTGGCATTACAAGACTGCTTAAATTCTGATTTTCTTGTCCTCTTTAAAGAATTTTGAGAAAATGGATTAGAGTGCTTGAAGGCTCTTTCTGTCTTCCTCATGGGGAGGTCATGATAGACATGTACCATGGCTGTAGGCTGCTTTCCATAAGGGGGAAGAATTTTTCTACTTCTTCATATTGACTAAATCATTTGATAAAAGAGGAAGCAGAAAAGGACAAATTCCTTTTCAGGAACATCTGTAAGACATAGGATTTTATTTCTGGCATTTTTTCCTGCCCAGCTGTAGACATTGCTACTCTCTCTGTAGAGGGAGATATGTATCCTCTTGCAGAGAACAGTTGGTTCAAACTGTATCCAAGCCAAAAGGTTTTCCACCAGCTCTCACGGTGGCAGGACTGTAACCAGGCTTTTTGCAATCTCCAATCCTGACTCAGAGACCTGTAATGAACATTGATAAATGGAAGTTCCCCTGAGCATTCTTTAGCTCACTGTGCAGTCTGATAATGCCCACCTAATTGGAAAAAACCCATAGATTCCAGGAGAAAACTGGCCACTCCTATGTTTGCACACACACCATGCAGATAAGTACTTGTCATAGGCATCGCCCAGTGCAATCCTGATGCTCACAGCTGCTCTTCCTTCAGCAGTTCAATCTAGTGCACATAATGAGACCGTGTTTTCTTGCCTACAGGGTATTCCTCATTTCTTTCCTTGTATCTTCAAATTGTGAAATGATTTTCTCATTTCATCAAAACTGCTTATACTTGAAGAGAAATCCAGAAAAGCCATTCTCAACTTCTTGAAAATTTGGGCTACAAAAAACCAAGGACATAGATTTGGTATAGATGAGTTAATCTGATTAATGAGGAACACTTCCTCACAGGCTACACACTTATGTTATCACAAGAAAGCATAATTTTTACAGGAGATGCAGCACCTGACCTTAGTTAGCAAACTAAATTACTACTTAAAGAATATGAATCAAAGTTAATTTCTTTTTGACTTTAGTGCAGTTGAGTAAGCACATTATTGACTGCTCAAAATATTAACAAAAATACTAATTACCATAAGGAATGTTTAAGCATCATCCTTAATGAAGCCAAACTGTGTTTATCCTGCTGCTGTAGAATACTTAGTCTAAGAGGAAAACAATTACCTGTTAATTACTTTGAGTTCAGAAAAAGAGCCAAATATTTCCTGATGTCAAGTTCAACCTGTGAGAAGAATAAGCCAAACATGACTGAAATTTTTCAATCTTTGTTTAGCTATCTGTTTTCTGGAAGTGCTGAGTGCCAGCACTCTCCTGGAAAGTGATGGTGCTATGAGTATTTTGCAGCTCTGGAAAGTGTTGTTGGTTTTTTAAGATCCAAAGATTGACAGAAGCAACTTATTGACCCTGCCTCAAATTAGAAATTACATATGTGAGGGCCTAATATTGTGCTAAATTTGGGGTGACGTAGAGAATTAAAGGCTATAACTAGAAAAAGGCAATGCTCTTTTAGTATATGTTACATGCATGATTTGATCAAGAAATGCTGCTTCTGATGGGCATAGTGGCTAAAACGATCTCTAGAAGAAACTGTGATAAGGGAAGTGATAGTCCTGTACTCCCAGAGTGAGACCACATAAAAGGAGGCATAGCAGAAGCTGCAAGAACAAGAGGTTAAAGATGACTACAAATTTTTACACTTGAAGGAGAAGAACAGCCTCTAGAAGCAAACCTGGATTGAGAGCAACATGAAGACAGACATTACCTAACTGATCGTGTCTCCTGGGCTACTTATTTACATCGCTGGGTTTATAATTAAGAGCCTATGTGTAAAATTTCAGTCTAAAATAACGACTGATCCACATGTAGTGTGTCTCATTTCTCTGTGTTGCTAATAGAAAAATTATGACCATTACTGAATAGCATTGATTGTTGACATTTTTGTTTCACAAGGTACTTTGCTTTTTAGCCTTCATTTCTATGGTGTCCTCCATTCAAAGAACTCCAAGTACTTCACAGATGCTAATTTAACCTCCCAGCTTCACTGTATGGAATGAAGGTGTTATTATCCTCAAGGACTGCCTTCTCTTTATGTTGAGGAAGTGCTCACCACATTGCTAATGGTGCTAGAGACCTTCCAGAATGAGCTGTTTGCAGCACTAGAGACCTAAGGAGCAGAACCAATAAAAGGCTATCTTTGTTCAGTGTGAAACAATTCCTCTAGTGAATCTCTAGCCACTAAGTCTAAAAATTGCCAGGAAAATGCAAATTAATGAAAAAAAGCTTAAAAAAACCTGTAACAAGGGTATAATACAGAAAATAAGTGTATTATATTATACTCCATTTATATTTTGGTGTACAAACAGTATTGATAAGCACATGGACACATATAAATGTGGCTTACAGCTGTGTAAATTGCAGCTAGTAAGTCTTACTGCCATACTTAGGATTGGAAGATAATATGGAGAATATGGAAGTTCATCCTTTTTCATCTTTTTTTTTCATTTATGGTGTCAGACTTGGCAGATCAGGACAGAACACAGTATTTGTGGGTGTTTCATCTTGATGAATTTGAGTGGGACTACTGTAGAGGGAGGCTATCTCAGTGCATAATGCTAACATATTTATATTTATGTCTTTTAGAATAATTGATGATATGCATTTATGTCCCTTTTATAAACATTCATAAACAGCCGTTTCTCTATACCATGCAGACACTGTTTTTTAGTTACACTGAATTTCACCTCGATTATAAAGCTATTTGATCAGTACTCATGAAAAAGACAGAATGTACCTACCTATCCTTTAGACCTGTACTGTATGCATTTTATGTACATTAGTAGTACAGTCATCATTAAATTAATTTTTCAGTAGGGATGAACAGGTCTTTCTCTCTCAAGGCTGACATTGGAGACTTCACCTAATCTGTTATGAAGGTTTCATATCCTGAAGTCTTGACACTCATTCTGATCACTGATAATGACTTTGGAATAGATGTAATAAAGTGGAATAACTCATTTAGGTTGCACCTTGTTACCATCATTATTAATTTAAACCATCCATTTTTTAAGATTAAAAGTAGCTGTTGAGGATCTGAATTGGCAAACAAGTAACTGAGCAGAAAAATGGAGCTGAATTTCCAGTCTGTTGCCACCCTTTCATGCAAGTCCTGCCCCATAAAGGATCTGGAAACCTACCAGGATCATCCCACAAAGTATTTCTAGTGGAATAAAAACAACATATGGATGTCATACTGTCTCTTTCCAGTCCCTCAGTAGGAAAGATGGCTGATCTCAACCGTGAATAACAGTAATGCAGATGCTGCAGCCCTTCATTATGGTTTTTCTAACCTGTATCAGACACCTAAGAGAATTTTAGTGGTCACTGCAATACATCAAAGAGACCATAGATCAGCTGTATTGATGAAACTAAGCCTAAATTATGTGGTAAGTCTTTATTTAAAATGCCAGAGCAGTTTGTAGAGTTAATTCAAACTGTTAGAGATTACCATAGTGTTTGGACTGTTTGGATGATAGAAGACAGTGCTCTGTGTGCTCTGATTTTTAGTGTATTGGTTCTTCACTGCAATCAGACATCCTTGAAGTGTTATTGAACTGCCTCAAAAAAATCTCAAGGAAGAAAAAGGAGTTTGCTGCTGTATCACTGCTCACAAACTGGGAGAAACAACCAGAACTCTTAAAGCTTTCTTTTCCATTGAGTACTGGCAATAAAAGATCATGAGCTAATACTCTTTACCCAAATAAATCTGATGCTGGCAGCCTTGCCCATACACCCCTCACACCCTTAGAATTCTCTGCACTGGTTACCTTGGAGGGTTAATGTCTGATTGCCTTGTTTTACAATTCAGCCATATTCTGTTCCAGTATTCCTGCAGAAAGTTTTCATGAAGATGCTTTACAAGAGCATGGAATGTAAGAGGAGTATATATACAAGTACAGAATATAAATGTTAAAATTTGAGAGACTTCCAGTATGCATTTGATGCAGATGTAAAAGAAAAACCTGGGTCCTGCAGGCTTCATTACAATCAATGGTCTGAATTACGGGAAATGTAAGACTTTGCACTGTAAAAATTACGTGATTCTTCTGAGACAGAGTGGGGTTATGGAAGGCAGAAGTCTTTATGAAAATCAAGCACATCATCTTTATAGTGCAAAATCCCCCATAAATGCAGGAATCCAAAGAACCTGGATAAAATAATGTGATTTTTTTTTTTCTTTTATTTACAGTTTTGTCGTTTGTCTTGCTGTAGAGGTTTATCAAAATTTCAGAATTTTCTCTGTTCACAAGTCTGGAACTCAGGTTTAATTATAAATTTTGCTGTCAAGCCTGACACACAAAGCTGACACACAAGAAAAAATTCCCTCTGAAACTCACCAAGCCATCTTTAAGTTTAGCACTGAACTTTGATGATTTTGAACAATTGGATTATCTGGATTCTTCACAATCAGCACTGTGGGTCTGTAAACTTGGTTCTGGCTCATGTTCAATTCACAGCAATACATTGTTTTGGTCTTTTATAGGAAAATTGTATAGCTGAGATATCTGTTCAAGTGCATATGCACTTTCAGTTTGTGGTTTGTTGGTTTTTTTAAAAGCAAGGATAAGTAAACTTTTCTTTTGCATGTAACATACATAGCAAATAAAGAATTAGATAATATCTCTGAGTGGCTTCAGATATATTTCAGCTTGGGTCATTATATTTCTGTTTTCCCAAAAGGACAATACTAAATAGTAAAAGTTCATAGCAAAGAAAAACAAATAGAGGGTGTTTTTAAAACAATAATAACCTGCAGTGAACCAACTTCAAGCACCCACTCACCCACTCGGGTAAAAAAAGTAAAAAACCAGTTACTTAACATTTAGTGATCTAAAAAAGATTAGCTGACTCATAGTCAGCTTAAAATTTGTTAAAGATACTTTGGGCATAGTGTTTTAAAAGGAGGCTTCCTAAACACATAATACTATGATGCTTTTTACAGTGCCTAACCTGTAAGTATTGTCTTGAAAAGAGTAAAAAAATTGATTTTTTCCTAGAGGAAAGGTCACTGGGGGGAAAAAAAGTATAAAAAATACCCCACAGTAACTGGGGAAACAAGAGATCATTGTGGAAGCATTTCTCTCCAGTCCTTACTAGGTGATGTCCTTGTCTTTGGCTCTTCCTATATTCTATTAACCTTCTTCAAAGCTACATGTGTTTTTAGTTCTCATTTACACTCCTGTCACCATTACGACTGAGTACGTTGTGCTGGCAATACCACAAGTATGAAGAGATGGAGATTTACCTCTAGGAATGTGATTAATTTGTTGAAATTTGGACATTGAGCTGAGCTATTTATCTGCTTTCTAGCCAAGAAGGGATAATTCTGAGCTACAATTCATCTTAGTATAACATAAAATAGATGCCTTCATAAGGATCAGATGAATCCTGCATATATCGTTCCCTTGACAATAAAGGAAAACCAGGTAATGAGCTCAGATACAAATATCCATGGGGACCTAAACTGACCTAAGATGAATGTTAGTCACAGCTTCAGCAATTTAATTTAAACCCTGTGACCTTTACTTCCCTATTCTCTTATCCCAGAATGAATCCTGCAAAGGAGAGACAATGGGATAGGACACTTGAAAAGTGTTAGCTCTGCAAAGTGCATAACATGCAGGAATCTCTCAATTGTCTTTGTACAGTGTCTTTGTACAAATCTTCTACAATCTTCTGCCTGGGATTTCAGGAGTGTTATTAATTCCTTTCCTTATAGCTGACAATTTCAGAGGCTGCTGAAGTGCAGGATGAACACCTGGTCTTCAGCAATAATGAAAGCTCCGGGGTGTATCAAAGGTCACAAAACCTGAGACCTGCTGAGCTGCTGAAAATACTTCAGAACACGTTCTTTGCAGCCCTCTTTTAAAAGGAAAAAGAAGATTTTAGAGAGGGTGAATTTAGAGCTCTCCACAAATCCTGAGTAAACAGGCTTTAATATTCTTCCTTGAAACTGAGTGGGAGAAATGGAGAAAGAGGAGGGAAGGGAAATTCCCTCTGTTTTCCAGACACAGATGGAGAAGGAACAGGACATCTGCTCCTCCAGCAGGCTGCAGTAGTGGTTGCTTCCATGGAAGAGACCATCAGGAGGGTTTCTGACCTATTTGTGCCATGTGCTTTTATTTCCTGCAACTTACATGACCCAGTAATACTAGAGCAGAGAAAGTTATGGTGATTTGTTCAGCTGTCTACATACCCATTTCAGGGACTTCCCACTCACGTAGCTCAGGTACCCCACAAGCTAATGCCCAATCTGTGCAGCTGTGTAGGATGGTTAAAAGGCTTTTGCCTTAATATTACCATCCCATTCACTGAGCAAGCCAATTTTAATATGATTTTACTAGAAATACAATACTAAGGTCTTCATCCAGTGTAAGTCAGAATTATTTATTATCTTAGGAGAATAAGCTGTGTGCAAAGTTTAGGAAAGGCACCCTGTACTGTTGTATCCAGTTTGGTGACAGACCCAGTGGAAGCTCTAAAGCCTTTTAGTTAGAAAGGTTGGCAGGAGAAAACTCACTGAGAGATTCTGTGTGTGCATGTGCACAAATGTGAAAACAATTGCATGTAGCGTGATGGAGATTTTAGAGATCCTGACTGCACAAACCAGGACGGCACCACTAAATTTGGGAAGTATATGAAGATATGCTCGCAGAGTAGCCCTCAGTGTTTTTTCTAGGCTTGCATAAACAGAAAAACAATCTTTCTTGATGTAGGATAGAACTAATTGGCTTAATATGTAAGGACCAGGACAGCAACTGGTAGGAAAGATGCATGTCATTGTGTGTATCTACTGAAAAGTCCCTCATTGTGGAAGGGGAGCACTGACCATAGGACTACAAAAGGAATAAGTTATTTTTTGATATGAATAAAGGTTTTAGAATTTGAATCTCAGAGAGAATCCTGAATATATTTAGACTTCCCTTCCGCAATTTTTGAACTTGCATAAAAGTGACAGGCATAGATCATCACAACATACACTGCTCCAACCCTCTTGCAACAAAAAGCCAACACAAATTCTTCCAGAACTGAAAACAGTCATAATTTCATTTAATGTTGCTCCCTACAGTTCAGTACCTTCTGTGCCTTCACAATGCATTTGATTGCCAGCAAATATACATACATTTCTTCCATTTAGTTCTTTAGTTTAAAAAAAGCAATGCTTTCACTGTCAGGGCATAAACTTTAATAAATACTCTGCCTTCTGACAATTTTATTTTTTAAATTCTTACAGATGACTTGTAAGGTACGTATTTCATTCCAGATTACTGTGCCATGTTTCTACAATGCAACTAATTGGTATTTGATTACCAGCTAGCCAGCATTCTTGCCACAGATTTTGAAGTTACAGCTACACATAATACTAGTTCTACTATAAAAACCAATTATGGAACAATTCACCAGTCTAAACCTTTAATTTAGCCCAACCTGTGCACACTGGGGAGAGGCTAAGCATTTTTTTTTTTAATTAAAAATCTTTCAGACCAAGAAACACAATTAAATATGACAATGATTTTATATTCTTGCTCTCTGGTTCACTTCGGATGGCAGTGCTCAAGAGCATGCCAGGCAATACTTGTTTAACATGACTTACATATTTATTCTTCCTATTTTTTCCTCTAAAATCCAACTCATTCTCTCATTGGTAGAACCAAATATCGAAAAAATAAATCAATTCAGTAGTTAAGGGTATATATATTTAAAGAATTATTAAAATAAGCTATAATTTAATTCAGCAAGCTAACAGTCAGTAAAGGCTAAGTCTTATTTGCCTACTTACTACATTGCAATGAGATTAGTCACCTAACATAAGTAGGAGTTGGTTCTGTAACAAATCTGCAAACACATAAAAAAATTGAGTTAATCCTGAAATACCATTTTTAGCTTGTTCTCATTGCATCTCTTTAATATTATAGAGGTCTCCTAGTAGTGATAGTTTTAACCTTGGCTCTCCTGCTTTTTGAGAGATGAAGTCAGCCCTTCATCTGAATGGTTTTTTCATAGTTTAATATTCTCATCAGTTTTACTTGAAAGCTAGGCTAAAAAAATGAATAATAAATTTGATGAGAGCTGGTTAGAGAAAGCATTGCATTGAATCTGGATTGCTCCCAGCTGTCTTAATTGAACAAAGGGAAATTTTCCAAATACACCTTCTATATTGGCTGACTGCCTTAGAAGTTCACTGAAGATAGAAGAAAAAGTCCTTCCTTTCCAGATTAAAATACATACTGTAAAAAAATATCCCAAACTATTAAAATTTGCCATATGAAATTGGATCAGAAATAATTCAAAACAGATTATTTCATTACAGGTTGCCATTTGAATTAAGCTGTATTATGTGTCTGTGTTGGTGTTGGAATAGATAACAGGGTTCTAGGTTTTGTCATTGTGTAGTTTTTGTGCATAGATAAAAGCCTCATTTTTAAAAGCAAAAGTCCTGTTTTTATTTGAGTAGGCATAAATTGGTAAAAGTACCAGCACTATTTCCTAGTGATGTGGAAGTCAGTATGCAGGGTCTGACCCAAGGCTGGAGCTGGGGCTGCCAATATCTGAAAGCAGTTGAAGAGGGACAGCTGGTGGTATCATAAGAGTCAAGTGGAGCTTGAGTTATTTGAAGATAAACCCAAGATGCAATGTTTCATCAGGCTGCATCATCCCTTTGATATATTACTCCTTGGTCTGTTGTGGCCACAGGTCTGCACAACCTAGTTTTCCAGCAGCAGCTGAAGGGTGATACGGACTATCACTGAAAAAAATTCCAGCCTTGTTATATTGGTGCTTTCTGACAGTGGGATAGGGTTTGTTCATCCCTAAACTGCCAAGGAATTCCCTCTGGTGATGGAAATGGACTGTAGGAGAGGTAAAATCAAGCTGGTGGTGGCAAAACCTTACAAAGCTTTTCAGGAAAAGGGCTGAGGAACTGCAGCACAGTGGTTGTTAGCAGTTGTTAACATCCCTCCACCATATGTGTTTTGAAGCACAATATCCATGCATCGCTTTGGAAAAATCCCTTTAAAATTAGCATATTCTGGTTTTGTCTGTTATGGCACATGAGTGTCAGGAGACCAGGATGTGGTCTGCCAAATCACACCAGTGGGATGTCAAGGAGATTGCTCTGCAATGCTGTGAAGGTGGCTCTTGTGTAATTAAAGGTAGCGGTCATGTCTAAAACATGCGTGCTCCCACCATGAGACACCAAAGATTTTTCCATATGAAAAGTATACCAGCTTCTCAGGAGCAGCAGGAACATGTGATTTTCATAATAAATATACCTGAGCAGAGAAAGACAGCACAAAAATTACCTAGTTAAAACAAAGAGGAGTTAGTGATTATTATCTGTAGATGATATTTCAGTCTGCTCACAACACCAAACTGACTTATCTTCTCTATATGTAATTCCCTGTACTTGTCACATAAATTGCAAGTTCGTGGAAGCTGCTATTTACCATGTATGGTAATTACACTCAAATTATACTGAAAAATTAGTATACATAGAATTTAGTGTGCAGAGGCATGTAATAAAATAATGTTTTTAGAGAGCTATTCAGGCTCTTAAAAGTTAGGGAGTGCCAAAATTAGAAGAGCAACTCGAATTTAGCTCACTTGTGAGTACTGTTAGTAATACCATACCTAATGACATAGTCACATCCCTTTCCCACAGCACACCTGTCTCATTTGTCAGGACAATGGACAGACCTCATTGAGGACAAACTAATCAAATATTCCAGTTCCAGTAAGCTCAAGCCTTATTTACACATTATTAACACAATTATTCAAATCCTCTATTGAATTATTAATCTCCTCATGAGATTTTCTATGATGATCTCTTTGCAATATTATCACAGTTTACCAACATTTATTAATGTATCCTTACAGCTCTGTTTTCAGGTTATTCTTCCCTTAATTTTATGCCCAGGGACCTGAGACAGAGAGACCAGAAGAAGAGATGTTAAACCCAGAATTATGAAGTATTATCTAAATTTATGTGCCCAATTTTAGAAACTCAGAGCCTGATTTTTTTTGTGTTCAAATTGCAGCTATCAGTTTTAAGTGCAGCTGTGAATGTTCAGCCCTTTTCTAATCTAGATCCAGATGTCTCCCGTTGGGCCACAAGAAAATGAAAAATGACAGAGGCAGGGATAGCATCAATCTCTCCAGGGCAGCATTCAATTGCTTGCAGTCCCCTGCCTCATTTTCTGCACATTTTGTAACTTCTGGAGCTTGTGAAGCAGGAGTCACGCTGACAACAGCTAGACCAGCTACATGACCCTGAAACCGTTTTTAATTATATGATTGCAGATAATTTTTTCACAGCTATTTCTGCTTATTCAGTGCAGAGAAAGAATGATCCTCAGAAAAATACTGTAATGCAAACAGATAAGGTTGGGCATGCATTTTTCCCAACTACTGAGAGCCTGACTTTGCAAAACTCTGACTTTTCTAGTACATCAGAGTACTAACATCCCAGGAACCTCCTCATGCAAAATATTGAAATTATTTCTTAATAATTTCATAATAAATTAAATATTTCTTAATATTTAAGATTATTAACAAAATCAAATATTTCCCAATAAAAGGCCTTTAAGGCCTTTTTCTTTTTTTTTTTCCCCTTTTTTTTTTTTTTTCCCCACTGCTATGCCCTGGAGAAGAATGGTCTTGTGGTGAAAGCCTAAGGCAAGAAAACAGGAAATTTATTTCCAGAATCAGTTCTGCCATACACTTTGTTAGTGAACTTGGACACTCTTTATCCTTGCTGTCATTCCCTTTCATCATCTTGAGGTTTGGACTAGCACAAGGACTGCTTCAGGGTAGTTTTGTGGAGCTTGACTCATTCTTCTTGGTAGAGGGCCAGATTCTCAGGTAGAATTTGCTGTGAAAGTGTGAAGTATTGTGTGATAGCATCCTGCAACAGAAGGGTTAAACACAAATGGTGTTATGAAATACTAATAATAGTATTATTGCATTAGAAGATAAGCCTTTAAAAATTGTTTACCTGCTTTACAAGCTATCTTTATTCATATCATTATTTTGCCTTGGCCTAACGATGATGATTAGGTACCAAGGCCCTGATAGCTAGTAAAAAATATCCAGCATCACTGCCTGGCTTCGAAGCTGTATTACCCAGAACACCAAGTGAATACATACAGCTTGCCTTTAACTGGGATGTCTCGGAGTCCAAACAGAATTTCACAATAGTTTGGTGTATTTAAGATCCTGCTTCTGGCCAGTTCTTTACCTTTTCCATTTACTGCTATAACCTTAACTTCATCAGCTCCATAGGAGTCTTGGCTACAGGAGACTGGCCCCACAGATTTTCTTTTTCTATGAGACTTTAATTGATAAATGTAGCTATGTGATTGCCACCTGAGAGACTGCTGTGAGGACATTCACCTGGCTTTCCAAGTAAAGTTAATCCGTGCAAAATACCAATAAAGAATAATTAAACAGGATTGAGAATAAGCCAGATGGAACATTTCAGACTTATCCTTGGGAATTACTATCGAATGTAAATATTTTTAAGGGTACTTTACACAGGATGCATGGCTGCAGCATATGCAATGCTCTCTGTGTTCTATAACAGATCTTTAACACTCCTGGTCTGCAGAGGACAAGGACTGGTGATAGGATAATGATGAGGACTGGGCTATCCTACACATTGATCTGAACTATTTAGTTACCTGCACCAAAACATATTTTAATATAGCCCAAAGTACTTTTATACATCTGGGAACAAAGTACTCAAACCGTGTCTTTATCAGGGATGTATTCAAGAGAGGATGTAAGGACCACAGCAGACAAATAGGTCATTGGGAGAACCCAGCACTACACATGGTGTGCATAGACAGGGTTGCAACCAGCAGAAGCATAGAAAGATAATGCTGTAGGTGGAGCTGGTGAGATGGACACTGACATGCTGCAGTCCTTTGATCATATTTACAATGCAGGAGAGACAAAAGGAACAGAAATAATTTCTGGCAGAGGATCAGAAATTGCAGTTATTACTCAGAGTATATGTTAGAATTTTAAAAAGAGGTTAAATTGCAGTAAATTGGTGTCTTTCTGGGGAAAATATGAAAGGTGGAATAAGGCTCTTCAATTTGAGAAGAAAAATTATGAAAATATCAATGTCTGGAATTTTAAACTGGGCAAGCTTAATAGGATAAAATGAAGGATTTTTTTTTTTTTTTTTTTTTTGTGGACTGGTAACTAATCATGGGAACATGTCGCCACCAGGGATGGTGGTGGATTTTCTGTCCTTTAGGAGTCACAGCTTGGATGCCATCTGGAGGATAGGCAGAAGTCCAACACAACATCAATATCAATGATATACAGGACGATCTAATGATCCTTTTTGGCCTGATACTCAAGGAACTGAAGTTCACTGGAGTTCTGTCATTGACCTTAGCAAAGGCAGGATTTCATCTTCTGTTCCCAAGGCTTTAATAATGGAAGAGGTATTGGTTACCTCTGCTCAAATCCCTGGAGACAAAGTGATGTGCAATACCATGAAGGAAAGCTGCCAACAGAAAGCAGCAATAATGCAAGTTGAAACCAACCACTTTCTTTTTTTTTTAAGTGAGTATTTTCTGCATTTCAGCTGCATAGTCTCTTGAAGCACATCTGTGTGGTCAGTTCTAATTATAGAACACTTCTAGCACATAACCCTGTGTACAGGGGGAACCAGGGCTGCATCGCAGGCTTTGAAAAGCAGCAGATGAGAGGGGAGATCCTAGTGATCCAGATTTTGCAAAAATATGCAATTTTGGTAATTGAAGGCGAGGGAAGTTGTTAAAGATGGGTCAAATTGAAGGTCAACTGCATTCTCAGTGAAGGGAAGCAGGATTAACAGCAGTGGATAATTCTGGACTCTGGAGATGACTGCATCTCTGTCAATGAGCCAAGAGAAGAGATAGATTCTTCCACTTCAGCGGGGTTGACAATTGCTTCAACTTCAGAAACTGGCCTATTTGTATAGCTGTATTTAGATACCTTGCCAGAAGTGAGGCTGCTGGCTCTGTACTAGTTTCTTTTAATAAGACATATTCAAATGTTACAAATTTGCAAATTTTCTTTTTGTCTCGGGGGGGGGGGAGGTTTGGGAAGCACCACAACAGCAGCATACTCTGCACATAAACGTCTGATCAGTTATTTGACCTATTCCATGTTAAGAAGAGCTAAAACATTTTCTATAATAAAAAACATTCTGCCTTTAAAGGTCAAGTACAGGAAATACTCTGATAATACTGAAGGCACAGAAAGCATACTTTTGATTTTCCTGTTTTCGTTAAGATTTGCATTTTGAGGCACTGGTTAACAAAATGCAAGAGGTCCCTCTAAGGCACGAACACAATCCAGTAAAATATAGATGTATATCCAAGATGAATGTACACTTATAGGCAAAACCACAAACACATAATTGATCAAAATGTCTGTGAAGTATCCCTTAAAAGGATTTCAGCATCAACTATTTTTGATAGTGAGCATGTGCAGTGAAGCCATCAGAATAGTCAAACAATAATGATTAATTCTATGTTTTAGCTCTTTGAAAATGGAGAGAAACAAAAGCCTAAATAAGTGGGTTCCATGTTATCAACTCTCCCTGGTATATGCCTTTCTTATTCAGACAACCCTTAAAATCCAAATTGAGTTACTAAAAAAGATTATGTAATGTCCTGTAACAACGACTATGTGAATACCCTACTGATATACTTGCATTCACTATCATGAAGTTGCACTGTTTTTTCATGATAATTAGACCTAGGGCATATGAAGTTTGCACTGCTCTTTCTGACATGACCTATGATCTAAAGGATTCACTTAGTCTCAGTGTTTCTTCACTTCCTTATGAAAAATCAAAAAAGGTTTTCCTTCCTGTTGAAGTAAATGGACTTGTAATTGCCAAATACTACAATTCTGTCATTTGAAGACCAAACCCATCATTCCAGGTGTACGTTGCTCAGGCCGGCTGCACTGTTACTACCTTAAAAATAATTGCATTTGGAAAGTTTAAAACAGTATTTCTCTGGCTATGTATTGATCAGTTTGGTTTTCAAAAGTCAGACACATCTTCAAGACATCTATACACCATACTCAAACAATGCTGGTTGTGCCATGCCAACAGTCACTTCAATGAAAATATCTGTCTTTTTAAACTTCCCTACATCTTGCTTTTCCCTCTTCTGTTTACCTTTAACTTCTGTTGTAATATTACATCTACTCGCCTTGATAAGAAAAGGTGCCAGTACTATAATATTTTTGTCATTTGACACCTTCATCACATTAAACTCTCTCTTTTAGTGATCCTGCACCTACTTTTGTTTTATTGATAGTTGGCTTTTTTTCTCTTTAATATTTTTGTATATTTTGTGTTTATTTTCTTTTTTTCCCCTACTCCCCAGCTACATTTATTGCTTTCTATTACATATATATATTTTATATCTTAAACCATTTAGATAGCTGGTATTGTTTCACTGCTTTTGGTTTTTATGGATCCTGGAATACTTGGAAGCCATAACTCTTTCTGAGTATCATCATTTTCAAAAATCCAGGGAAGTAATTTAGAGCTTATTGGCAAAGTAAACATCACAAATAGTAAGGGGCTTTGAAATCCTGAACCTTGAAGACCCTGACTAATAAAATTCATTTAGGTCCATGTGTAGTCTAAAGCAGTGTTATTATCAATGTGAAACAGCTGAGCTTACTCAAAATACAGGAGCTTATCTCCCATCCCCTTTCTCTGTGTCACATATAATACATGCACATGCACAACAACTTCACTTGAGTATGACATCAGAAACCTTACTGATGGTGTCAGGAGACACACTGCATGAGTAAACATCAGATGTCTGAAACTATACATACAGATCTCTAGACAATGTTCGAGTAATTTGGCCATTTAAATAATCACTTAAAATACTCTTCTTTCAAATTCAATAGCAGTTCCCACAATCTAAACTGACTAACCATCATTGCAGCCATTAATTAGAATCAGTAGAAATTATTGGTGCAATATTATGAGTAATATTCTGAAATCTGTTTTATGTAGATGCACCAGCTGTTTGCAGGTTTTGAGTAGCTCAGAGAAGAGAGCAATACCATCAGTGGAATCCAGCTCCGGGTCAATAGACCTGAATTTAGGTGCCTACTGTTGCCCACCCACAGGCATCTAGAGCATTTTGGGCATCCCTTGGGCATCCTGCTGGGCCACTGAAGAAAGGTTTGGGTCTCCTGCAGGTCCCGCTGTTGCATAGGGCAGCTCTGGGTGGATAGGTGAGATACACAAGGGCATCTTAATGACATGAGGTGCCTGTGTGAGGGTGCTGCATCCCACTCCTGCACTCTCTCAGTGGCTGTGGGAGTTCAGATGCTTGGCCCACATGTAGTACTAGACATGCTGGCATCTATGTGCAGGTGTTGGCATCCTTTCCTGTATTCCCTCTGGGAGAGAGACTCATTTCAAGAGGTTTAGGCATTCCCAGGATTGGTCCTAGCTTTGATGTGCCCTACACTTCTCCAAAAATACTTTGGGAGGCCTCACAACTGTCCACAAATACAGAGTCAGACAGTGGAACTGAAACCAGACAGAGGAGAGAGGAGACACATACCTCTGCCTTGACATGGGCAAGCTCTCCAGGCAATGTTGGGTTTGTGCATGTGCCCTTGCCAGCACCACTGAATGCTCCCCAGAGAGAAGTTGCTGCTGGAGCAGGAGTCGATAGGCAGCACTGCTGACACTGCTTGCCAAGAGATGGACTCACAGACACATTGCAGCACAGCTGGGGATGTGCTTATGCACTCAGTGGCGTTTACATCTGAGAGTCATCTTTGCAAAGCCATGGGCATGGCTAGACAGCACCCCCAAAACAACACAATGACCTCTGGCTGTGGTACTGACTGCTGTCTGTCCTTAAGGAGACATGGGAACAAAAAGGGGGTCGACAGAGGAACTGACATCTGTTTCTTCATTTGTGTAAAACAACATATGCTGCATCTTCTCTAGTACTGTGCTTCCTTTTCTCCAGTAAAGTTTCCTAACTCCATACCCCAAATTAATATTCTGTTCTTTGGATACAAAGGTCAAGCTGAAAAGTATTTAGCATTGCCAGAAGCTACGAACAGCCTTGAGGAGCTCACTGGTAGCATCCAACAGCTGACAGAGAAGTGATACATGAATACCCATAGATAGATTTGTAGGTGTATTGTATATCAGTGTCGTTGCTGATTTCATTAAACCCACATGCGTGCTTGTCTTCCTAAAATGATCCTGAGATGTGTGAGCGAGTATCTGGCCATAGATGGCACCAAACCACCACGAGCGGAACAATCCCTTCTCGCTGCTGGAGCAGCCGGCTGAGGCTGCTGGCTTGCGGCTGCACCCCGGGGCAGCCCCGGCAAATAGACTGCCTGCCATGTGATGCCAGAAATGTAACAGCTTCTTCCAAGACACGAATCTGTCTATCCCCCCACAAGTTAAATAGCCTTTTTCAGCATCACAACTACGTTTTTTTGTTTAGTTCCCTCCCTCTGCCCCAGACTATTTCTTTTTTTTTTTTTTTTTTTAAATACAGTAGCACATTAAAAGCCCTACCACAGTCGTGAATAAAGTATGTTGGCACTTTGAAAGAGTGTGGGAAGGGACCAGTGCTGCTCTGAAGACCCAGCAGTCTGAATAGGCCATTGCATAGGATTTTATGTCATGAAGCCTAATTTTTGCGTTTTCAAGCCATTAGATAAAGTAATCCTATTCATAAACTGATAAAGTTCTATTTTAAAATCTAATTATTGGGGTTTATTCCCACAAGAGTTATCTGGGTGGTTTCTTCTCCTGTACCTCTCTCAAGTTAAGATCGACAAAGAGAGAGACAACAGGTTGGCAAAGGCACACAGTGCTTTTGGTAGACTCCATAAAAGAGTTTCGNCACAAGTATCGAGGCCATGCTGCTGAGAACACAGCTGCGTTGGGCAGGGCACGTCTCCAGGATGAAGGACCACCGCCTCCCTAAGATCGTGCTCTACGGTGAACTCGCCACCGGCTGTCACAAGAGAGGAGCCCCAAAAAGGAGATACAAGGACTCCCTGAAACAACATCTCAGCCTTGGCCATATTGACCATCATCACTGGTCTGCTCTGGCCTCCAATCGGGAGGCCTGGAGACAAACCATCTATAATGCTGCTGCCTCCTTCGAGAACTCGAGCAAGATCACTCTCAAGGAGAAAAGACAACTCAGAAAGAAACGCGTCCAGTCGTTGCCACCTGGGGAATCTTTCTCTTGTCCCTTCTGCAACCGGACTTGTCTGTCACGCATTGGCCTTTTCAGCCATCAGCGAGCCTGTAGCAAGAGTGGGTAGTGCCCTTCGAAATCTTCGTTCGCAAAGCCAAGCCATGATGACCTCTCTCAAGTTTAGGAAGTTTTTAATTTCCAGCCTAGAATTATTTGTAGACATATTTTTTTTTCATTCCTGCACCAATTTTGTGTTTTAGCTTAAATACCTCTCCTTCCTACTCAGTATTTCCTGCTCAACAGAGCTTCCCATCATGCCCATCATCAGACTGGCTCTGAGCCACATGATCCCAGGCTTGGGAGAAAGATATTTGATCTTCTGTCCTTCACCTCTGCACCTTGAAAATACGCCCAGAGATTCTCCCTGTCTCCCACCAAAACATCCATCTGCCACTGAGTCTAGAGCATCATAGATTGGGTAAAGGGCTTATAAAGACATCAGCTTTATGAGGGCCATCTGGAGAGCAAGAGTCAGGTGAGGTTAGGAGACGGATGAGTAAGGAGTAAACAGGCAAGGAAAGAAGTGAGCGGATCTTTACAGATGGGAACTCTAAAGAAGAGGTGACAGTGTTGAGCAGTGGTACAGATGGCTTATGGCAACAGTCTCTTGACTACCTTTGAAGGCTTCTGTCATTGCCTGTTGTGAGCATACCAGGGAGACTAGAACACAGGCATTTTTGGTCACATATGAGGCCAAGGCCTTTCTCAATTCACTTTGCGCTATTACCAACATCTGTTCACACCCATTCTCCAAGCCTGACTATTAAACTCTATCCCAGTGCTGATCCTCTATTATTTCTCAGAGTTCACTCTCCAATAATTTGCTTGCCTTCAAGCACAGAGTGCTGTTATTCTCCATCCCTCCTTCTCTCCTCTCCTCTCCTCAGTTATGGCTGTCTCGAGACTCCCCTCACTGTGCCTTCCTTGCACAGTTGAGCTAATAGTTTGGAAGACTTATTAAAAACTTTGCAGAGGTCCAGTCAGGCTTCTCCCCTCTCTGAAATAGGTAATTTATTTTGAAATAAGGAATGTTAGACTAAGCTAAAACAAGACCCTGATGAACTGACAACACTGGAGGTTCATTTGCAATACTTACCCAGAGGTGGGCAATTTGTTCCCGAGTGTAGCTACTATATTTTGGTCCAGCTTTACTACTCTCTTTGCAAACTTACTTGCAACACTGAAGTGACATTTTGTGTATCCTTAATTATGAACAGGGGCCAGGAAGTTTGCATGTTGCTGGGTCAGAATGTCTGCTTTCATAATCCTCAACTCACATGTGCAGCAATATATCTGAGAGGACTCCTTTCCTATGATTACATATCCATTTCATTTTAGTCAATTAATATTGACTGATTCTAAGTGATTGCTTCTGGGAAAGGGAAAAGTACTACATGAATATCAAAACAGGATAGTCAAATTTATTTTGCAAACACAAATTTGGATTTTTAAGACTTTGTTCTGGTCTCTCATTAAACATAGATAATGAATTCCAGAGATTGAGGATTTCTTGTGTATCCTGTGGAACACTTCAGCTATTAAATCAGTTATAATTCTTTTGGGAGGTTTGACTTCTGAAAGGTGGAACACAAAGTGCAGAACTAGAATATTAAAAAGGCGCAATTGGTTCAGACCAAAAATTCATATAAGATCTTCATCCTAGGAGAAGGCAAAAGGACAGGGGAACATAAAGAGATACTTTATATCTGTAGTTTTCAGGAATCTGGCACTTTTTTTGGTTCCTGTTCTGATTGTGCTTAGCTCATTTTAATGTTGTAGTAAAATGCACTTTGAGAAGTTACATCTTGTTAAATAAGTGAGGGTTAATAGGTCTTATTACTTAGACATTTCATGTCCTTGACATCTCTTTCTTTCCACCATGAAATGGTGGCAAAACTAATGTAGTCTCAAGGCTTCTGACTAACACAAACATTTATTGCATAAATTATACGTAAAATTGATAAACTGATATTGAGGCTCACATTTCACAGCTTCTTCTCTCATTTAGCAGAAAGTAAAATATCCTAAGCATCCCTTTTCTAACATATTTGCTACTGGTCATACATGATTATTGTGATATGTCCAAATAAAAGCTGTATTCCGTGCTCACAAGTTTTCTGAATTTGTATTAGTACATTTTCTCCTTTAAAGTATGTTTTTCCACTACTGTCCAACAGAATGAAATGTTGACTAATATCAGCTCACTACAATAAAATGGAAAAGAAAGGTGAGATAGCTAAACTATCACTATCCTTATATGAGCCTGCTAGAATTATACAGCCTTTTTCTATCCTTCTTTCAATTTATTTAATAGTGTAATAGCAATTTTGGTTTATAGCTTTCCCTGAACTTCATCTATCCTTCCATTCCCTTTAGCTACCCAGTCTTTTTTTCTTCGTATTTGCTTTTCTACATTACCAGTGACTGCCTCTGAATTAAGAAAAAAGAGACTATTTTCAGCTTCAATTTGGAATTTATTTTCTATACTCTTGCAGAAATTAAGTCGAAATCAGAGTAGCAGATAAATTCACTCACTGATCCCAGAACACTTAGTATCAAACTGATGCCTTTTAGATACAGTAAATATTACCTGTTTTCTAAAACCTAGAAGCAGGTTTTGTATGACCACAGGCAGTAAAACCATCTCCACGTGCACAGGCAGGTAGAAAGTTCCCAGGGTCCTCAGCATTCCTGAGCTCACAGAAAATGAAAAGACTCTCCTGTTGGGCCCCACAGGGATTTGGAGCATGTACTGATGGTGGCATGGAGAGTGTTATTTTTTCCTGACCCTGAAGCCTTGAAGCATGAGATTTGATTATAATCATTATCCTGTTGCAGAGCTGCAAAGTTTATGAGTATTAAGAGCACAGTAGAAGGTTTTCTTTGCTCTACAGAAGACCACCAGTGGGTACATAGGGTGAGCCCGAGATTTCAAATGCGCACACACACACACACACACAGACATACAGAGCTTTTCCTGTCACACCCAGAGGCAGAAGGGAGACAGCTAGTTCACCTGAAAGCATGTAAGCAGCATCTCTTTCTTTCCTGGGTAAAGTGTTCAGTCATTCACTACCCTCTCTGTTCAGCTAAGCTCCGATGACAATCTCTGGACCACATTTTGTTCCTATTCTCCAGGGTGAAACTACTGCAGCTTCTCCATATGAGAGATGGTTTTAGAATTGCCACCCATCTTCCTTTTGGGAAAGGTTTTTCCTAATCTCTGGATTACTTGTGGATCTATTCCCAAGGCCGGTATGGTGTAGGCACTCTCCCATTTGGATTGCACAGGGAGCAGGTTTGCCCCCTCACTTACAGGTCACTTTCCTCCTTACAGCTGCAGAAGCAGTGGTACACCATGATTTGTCTTCTTTTTCATTTTTTTTTCATTTCATTCTCATTGCAGTTGCTAATTTTCAGCATGCCTTTTTACACCAAAAATGTGTAGAAATCTGCTTTTTCCCCCAGTAACTGGGTGTTTCTTTTGTAGACATTTGAACAAACCCTACTGTATCAGGACCATGTACACAGCAGATCCAGAGCACTAAGTAGCTTATTCCTAGTACATGTCACCAATGTAATCTGAGATCCAAAATCTTGCCAGCCAAGACTTTGTGACTCATCCTGTGAACCACCAACATAAATGCTGAGTAGCATTGGACCAGAATCTAAATGCTGGGAGACCCATCAAAACCTGCCTGATTCATTGGACATCAACATTCTCATCTACCTTGAGACCAGTCTGTAAGTGACTGGATTTAGAATTTGCCTTCTTTCACCAGATAAAAGCTTTTAGATAAAAATACATAAATAAGTAATATCAATTAAATGTATTATTATATTTTTATGTTAATATTTTTATAGATATATGACACTATTGCCCAAACTGTAGTCAAGTCAAATTTGATTTGAGAAGATCTACCTGCCATGAAACCATGACATTGATTACTTGCCTTTTTCATAGATTCATAGAATCTTTAAGGTTGGAAGAGACCTTCAAGATCATCCAGTCCAACCGTCAACCTGGCACTACCACTACAACCCTGAAACGGCATCACCCAGTGCCAGATCCAGATACCTTTGAACACCTCTTTGGTGTTACATTCTTATAGTAACCATTTCAGTGTTTTGCCTATTACCTTGTATAGATTTCCCCCCCTTTTTAATATTGGAAATGAATATATTGAAATATTTCTATACATTGAAATATTATTGTAGTAATTACAAAATCTCTTCATTTATTTCCTTTAAAATCCTAGGTGTAAAATTTGTAGGACTGTATATTTGAAAATATTTAAATTTAGTATGTACCACTTTGAATTTTCCCATGTTAATTTTATAAAAATAAAAAAGAAAACAACTGTACTAACTAAAAATTTGTTGCTATAGTTTTTTTTCTTTTTTTCTTATTTTTCTTTTTTCCAGTACAGGCTGAGCACAGAGCTAGTCTTTTTATACCTCTAAAGTCTATAGAGAAAATATGAGCTTCATGTGAGACCTTCATCCAAAGGTTTTTAGGAAGCAGCTTTGTGGAGTCCTCCCTGTCTCTACAGTGGTGGGTGTTTGAGGCCACCACTGTACTGCACATTCCTCAGTGCCTGCCACACTCACCAATGCTCACAGCACACTCTTGGCTGTTTCATCGTTAGCTTCCTCTTGAGAAACAGCCATAAACTGAACACATTTCAGCTACATGGGTCGCAGGTTTTGGGTTTGCATCCTGATCACATGTTACTCAGCAGATCATTTTTCTAAGCATTTAGGGAGCTGCAAAGAAAGAAGCCTTTCTGGTCTTAGTACTTTAACAACTGTTTAATGATGCAGTGCCTTTACTGCCACCTTGCTCTATGGTTTTTCTTTCCCCAACACTTAATTCTGATCTTCAGGGTGTATTTCAGCCCTACAAAATTCAACAAAATTCAGATTGCGAAGCAGTTACTGTGTGTCTTGGCAGTAACTGCATTACCTCTCCTGTTTCCTCTCCGCAATTATTACTTATGATACCTGTATCAGGCCTTCCCCTAGAGATCCTAATTGATATTGATGTTATTGATGACTGTGGCTTGGGAATTCTTTCCTCTGTTGCTGTAGGGCTGTAGTTGCTTTCAGATTGTACCAAATACTAATTACCTTTTTTAGTGTATTGAATTTTGAACTACATAAATGGCAGTGGATTATTTAAATCACTTTCCCTTCAGTGTGGAAATGGGCTTCCTACAGCTAGCTTATATTGATCACTTGAGTGGATTTTGAGGAGATACCACAGTGTGACCACAGCAACCCTGAGAAGACTGTTGGGGAGTTCCAAATTGCTCTGTGTATTCCAGCACTTACCACCTGAGCTACAACCATCTTTGGTTGTTTCTTGTCAGATGGTATGATGACAACCAGTAGGTTTGTTTCTCTGGACTATCATTACTAATGAAAAAAACCACAACAAAAAGCTTACTGCTTCATAGAATCATAGAACAATACCTTTAAAGGTATCTAGCCCAAAACCCCTGCAATGATCAGGGACATCTTCAATTAGATGAGGTTTCTCAGAAACCCATCCAACTTGACCTTGAATGTTTCCAGGGTTGAAGTGCTGACCTGGTGTAAAGAAAAGTAACTCTACTAGGGCTGAAACCAGCACATGTGTCTACCACCTCTCTGGGCAAAGTCTTCCAGAAGCTCGAGAACACCTGAAGAACAGAATTAATGGCATGGCATGAAAGTTCCCAGAATTGGTGTGGTTTGTTTCTCTATAGATGTGAACCTAAGCACCAGTTGCCTTACCTGAAATATTAAAATAAATCCTAAAGGCTTTCTGTGGTCAGTTGTTTTTATAAAACCCTTCTGATGCTTTAACCGAATTGACCACAAGGGCTAACCATGTAGACAAATTCTTGCCCAGCTAAGAGAAGCTCAGACATAGTTAAATATTTTATTATATAATTTTTGATTTAAATTACCTAACATCTTTCTGAGCTAACAGAGCTTTGAAGGCATAGATATATGAGCTTAACTCACTCTTACTATGTTAGAACAGTCATATATAATTTCTCACTGCTACATTCTCAGGGAAGTTACATAATACTAAGCAGAAAGACTGAACATGAACCCATTTTTCATCATTACAAGCTATGTCCCCAGTACAGATGAGAAATGCTAAAATATGTTGATTAAATGCTGGGATATGTTCATCAAGCACGTCAATCAACTGAAGAGCAATATAATCATAAATGTATAATTAAAGGTGAATTGTTGATCCCAAAGGAACCAAATCAGCCCTTCCAGAAACTGAAAAACCTGAGAAGTCTTATCAGTGTTGGAGCCGTGCACAGGCTGAGTACAGTTACTGATCCTCCATGAGAAACCATGACTCGGGAACTACTCCTCAGTGGCAGTTGGTTCAGAATTAATGATTCGGTTTTAGTAAGTTTAAAAAAAGATGTTAATCTCTAATATGTCTAAGCTAGTAGTGCAGGAAAGTAGAATAAGCATTAAAGTACAGAACATGCTTAAATGAACCATTATCACTAAAAAGCTTTTTTAATCAAGTGTCCAGTGCAAATAAGTCTGCAGTAGGACAAGCTGTATGGGCATTTCTGAGACTTTCTGTATGTCTGAGAAGCTGAAAAGATGATTTCTGATTTGTGACATGACAGAGCTTCAGTTTTTGTTGTCTTAGGTGCTCCAATAACCCTGTGTGTCCTCGACTCCTCTGAAGTTAACTAGGGCAGATTTAGAGGGGATTTTTAATTAGAGGTCTGGAATCTACTTTTTTTTTACTTCTATGTTAGATTCAGTTACTAAATTGCCATTTTTCAGATTTCTTATTTCTTCTTCATTTCATAAAAAATGATAAAAAATAATTATAAAAATGTAACACATATAGTTGTACTTGAACAGCCTCCAAACTCCAACTTTGATGCTTTAGTGATTATGACAAACGTGAGATGATAAAAAACTTTAGAATAAAATACCTGTCAGGCATTTTATGCCCCAAATTGAAATTTTCAGGACACTGCTTTTTTAAAACTAGCTGAAAGAAAACAGGATCTCTGTGTCTTAAGACTTTGTTTCCTTCCACTATTTCTTTCCTTTACTAAACTGCATATTGTAATCCTATTGTCATCACAATCTGTCGTGGGAATATGATACAATGCCGTTCTCACTGACAGCAAAACTAGTTTTGACTTAGGAACACAGGGAACCACATTGTATAATCTCTTTCCTCAGTTTATATGAGATAGAGTCAGCACCAAATGGGTAAAGAGTAAAACGTTGAGTTCTCAGATAAGGAAAATAATTAGAAAGGAAAGTGTTCTAGCAGAATGTATAAGAGAAATAATCTTAAGTTGGGGTTTTTTAAGAGTGTTAGTACCCCTTACTTACCAAAAGCTAGTCTATTCATGAAGTTCAATGTGCTCAAATATCTTGTGTAAGGTTCTTCAGGCTTGAGACACAAATTCAGAGATTATGAAAAAAAAATGTCATCCTAGGCTCTATGCTTTCTGCATAACATTGTGCAAGCTGTCCTGCAGAAGCATGTGATCTGAAGTGGCATGATCCCCCAGTCAAAGGGACACCAGCACTGCTCAGAATAGCATGGTTCATGGCAATTCAAAGGGATGCTCTGGGAATTGAATGAATCCTCAGGACTAGCCTTATGTTATTTGCTTTCTAGCCAGGGTTTCATATTGTTTCATCATGAAGAAATCTTTGCCTGATTCAATCCCAACTGCTGTTTTCTTCCACTGCCCTCTTGTTAAAGCAATATTAGCACAGGCAGTGAAATTTGGCTCATGAGCATTGGTATCTAACTTTAATCAATTAAAAAATTGAAAAGAAAAAAATTAAAACATCAATAATTTTACAGATTTTTTTTTAATAGACACAAAGGACCTTTATCAGAAAGGAAAGGTTATATGAGAAACAATATACAGGTTATTGGGTGCAACACAATGATCTGCAGATTTCCCACTATTCTTTTTGTGCACCTGGAGGTGCACAAAACGTACAGGAATGTACTTTCGATCTATTTCTATTTTTCATGATGGAAATACTCAGCCTAAGAAGAATGTTACACAAAATCTCCATGGATTCTGAGAGAACATAAAGAACATCCTCTAAATGACTGCTCACCTTGAATTACTCCATAAGTGCTGCCAACAGAAAGACAAGCATTCTCCATATTTTCGAGTAATCATACCTGCAAACTCCGTGTTTTTCTCACCTCATTTTGTGCATTGTGTCAATTGAAGGTGCAGCAGATCTGCTCAGAAGATTGCTGAGGTTATCAAAGTCCACTCTCAGAGTTTATAGCAAGGAAGAAAAAAGTGAGAGATTTCATACTACCAGCACGGACAATGAGGGAAGGGACCCAGACAGCACATGTTCTGCTCCTTTTCTCTGCTGACCTCTAGAGAAAAAGCAGGTCACTCTCATACTGATGAAATGCCAACAGGTGTAGGTACAATTGGAACTCCAGGAGGAAAAAAGATATTGTTGGAAACACTTCTACACAACGAAGTCTTGAAAGCAAAAGAAAAAAAGACATATATATTTGAGTTACAAAGTACATTTTCACTACCTAATCTGTGAATTATGATCTTGAGAGTAGTGCAGCTTTCCTACTCCCAGGATAATGATGCCAATAGATGCTGCTGATAATCAGGATAATCATGGCAGTAAATTATGATTATGCATCTGACAGGAACCTCCTCACATGGACTGCAGGCAGAGGTTTCAGTGTTAAGGCACTCACATTCAATGGTTGTGCCCTCCTCCTGCCAGCTCGACACCTCTGCTCCCCGTCTGGCTGGTTTTCCTGCCAGGCCCTCACCAGTTATTTTTCCATGCATCCCCAGCTGTTGTAGCTGATGTGCTGAGAGGGCTCGGGCTCCTACTGTTTTCTTGTGACCCGTTCACCTCTGCAGATTCAGGAGATACTTTCCACTATCTTATAGCCAGTGAATCCTCAAATATTTTTCTGCACAACAGAGTGTCCTCAGGGGACTCAGAAACATCAGGATGGCCTCTCTCATCAGGATGGCCTGTTGCTTCTGGATTAGGGCATTTTCTGGGGTAGTTGAAAACCTAAGTTTTAGTTCTTTCAGCCTGAGATAACAGTCAAACAGATATATCCTGGTGCAGAACACAGCTGAAATCTCCCCTATGGTTTATGAGGATCAGTAACCCCATTTCAGCTGAGAAATATGGCAGATAAAACGGACATATCCCACAGCAGATCATGGTCTACCCTGCATTATTCCTGAATTTAGCACTCCAAATGCAGTGATTTGTTTTTCTGCTTAGTTCAAGATACACAACTCTGTGGATATGAATAGGAAGTTCCTGTGCACATTACGTACACAACATTCTAATTGTAATATAATTTCGAGTTTCAGGAAGGCTGGTCAGACGTGAAAATGTAAAGAGAACTGATCCTGATGATAACGATAAGGACAACTGACTAACAAAGGGCTGTTCAGTGTTTTGTTCATTTTGTTCTCTTAGAAAATGGTCTGATAATAAAAGGGAACAAAAGAAACATGATGAATGAGAGTGGAGCTCTGAAGAGGAAACAAAACACAGTCGCAAACAAAGATAGTAAAATAATAGGGATCCTTTAAACCAGTTGACGTTTTCCCTGCAGAACCTAAAAGTCACAAAATTCACATGGGTCAAAAGGCTGATTACTAAACATGTCTGTATTTTCAAACAATCTATAGCTTGGAGTCAGGAAAATGGATGATTTGCTGACTGAATGGAACATCAATTGGGTCAATTCAATGCAAGACTTCAATGCTCATAAAACTTTAAAGACTTACTTAAATAATAATTCCTATTGTGTATTTCAAATTAAAAATAATCTTGGATGCAAGCATTTCCCTGTTCTCAGATTTTGCAAAATGAAATTTGTCACCTAGCTGTAGAACACAAAATGACAAGCAGAAGAGCTCAACAGGTGACTCTGCATTTTTTGGCATCAGTTTAGATGTAATAGAAATAATAAAAAGTATCAGGGCAAGTAACAAGGCCAAAGCTGTGTGTCTTCCAGCACAGAGATGCAAATGCTTTTGTTTCCTTTTACAAAAAGACTGACAATTTAGAAACCTCTTGAGCTTTCTCCTTCTCCATTGTAATAAAAGGCACAAGAAACAACAACAAAAATCCTATTTTACCATATTTGCAACGCTGAGTTTAAACATGGTTTAATTAAAAGACAAAAATTACTGCATTTCTGATGCATCACTGGGCCAGTGTGCAATTCATTCATTCCCACAATGCTCCAAAGATGCCTTGCCTAAAATCCCTAGGGAAGCATCTCACACACTCCAGCAGACCTTCAGGACCTCAGCTGTGCTGCGACTTTACCACTTCACCACATTGTTGCTCCCAAATCCTCTTCTTGTGAATGAGTTAACGTATGTGATGCTGTTCCTCTCTGAGTACACCCTGAGAACAGCCCTTCTTCCCCAAGAGACCCAGGAGAATCAAACCCGCGGGATCATATGGCTTTTCAACAGCACAAGGATGGATAATTTCTGTCCTGTTCCTGTGCACTCCCACCTGCCCACCTAACACCGATCAACAGTTAAAAGCACAACACAAATGCAGGGAATTCTGAGGAGCTGAGTGTTACACCGCCTCTCAGATGGAGAGAAACGTCTACTGGGGCAGAGTGAGCAAGTGGCTGATATGGCACAGAGATGCAGTCAGTACTGGTGTGCCGGTGTTGGCCCTTACTGATCAATATATGAACTCACATATAACTGTGCACGTGACTGCTTACACGTGACTTTTACATATTTGTGTAAGATGTAAATTAAGTGGATACAAACTTGAAAAAAATGTAACTCTACCCCTCCAGCTTGGCAGGGGGGCTGTAAAAATCTGATCTCCTTGTCTATGGAGAACAACTGCAGATATAAATTCTAGTTATTTAGGGGGTTGGGGTTTATTCACCTTTTTTTTTCTTTTTTTTTTTTTTTTTGTTTTTNTTTTTTTTTTTTTTTTAGCTATGGGAGGATTATCCAGAGACTTCTCAGCACAGATCCCCTTCTCCTAATCCTAAAGAAATAATTTCCTGTATACACACAAAAGGTTCCACTCATAAGACACAGAGTAACTGAGTAAAGTTACCTTCCTAAGTGAGAAGTGTGATCAACATATGCTAGAAAACCTTTCAGAACCATGTGTAAAAAAAGCTGAAGTTGTGTTGTTTGTATTAGCACTCACAACTATTCCCAAGCTGAGACCAGATCTTTGTGTTTGTTTAGGCAGAAGGGGAAGTGTTAATGTTTACTAAGTCAGAACACTGTTTCTTAAAGAGCTTAATTAAATTTATTGTTCTTGGCCCACAGTGTCTCAAGACAAGTCACAGAACATACTGAGCCACCAGAAAAAGGCAGATAAGCACAATCCCATTTTCTGTGTTCACAACATAACCAACTGTGACAAGGGGAAACATCAGTCTGAAAATGACCCTATTCTATTAACAGTTTTTCTCACCAAATTCTCACTATAGAAGAAGAATGTGGAAGTGGAAATAATTGAATTGCACACTGAAAGAGATACCTTTCATATGAATTAAAGATGTTTATCTTCATTAAAATAACCAGACAGGGAACTGCTGGGCTTCATTCAGTTAAGAAAGACTTGGTATTCATGTTTATTTTCCGTTTTGTAATTAGAACCCCTGGGATATGATAACTTAGCTGGAACTGTTCATCTTGAAATTTTCACTTGGAATCCAGCCCAGTTTGCAATAATTAAATGTTATTATCTGATGGGGAGAAGTGGAGAAAATAGTATCTTGTTTTTTCCTCCAATTAAATGACTTTTGTTAGAATATAAGAACAGCAACTCCCAGATAGACAGGGTGCCTGTCCAGTTTAGTTTTTGACACTGGATCCTGAGAAGACTGGGATGTATCTGCCTTATCTATGTCTGATAGTCTTTAAAACTTCTCTATGCTTTTGGTCTCTATGGCACCCTGTGGCAATGAGTTTCTAAATTTAATTACACATTATGTGAAAAAGCACTTTCTGATAGTTTAAGCTTGTGATGTGGCAATATTATAGAATGCTTCTAGATCATATAAGTCATGATAAATAGCTGCTTACATTCTCTATATCATTAATGATTTACAGATATCCAGTAAAATTCTTTTAGTCACCTTTTTTTCCCTCTACTGGAGAGTCCAGTAATATTTCCTCCCCTTGCCTAGGTGCTCTTTCCAGTCTCTGATCCTAATTGTGGCCTGTCTGTACCTTTTCTAGTTATACTGTATCAGTGGAGCAAAAGTCCATGCAAGACTCAAGGTACAATTTTACCAGTGGCTCACAGGGTGATATAATCATGGTTTCTGTTTTATTTTGACACTTGCACTTAATGAATTTCTGACACCTCAAACAATATTTAATACATTGGTGAAGTGTGACTTCAATCTCTACAAGCCGTGATTACTCCCTCACATGTAAAACTTTTACCTTAATTTTTTTATAACCCATGTAATTTATTTTTGACTAATTTCACCATTTGTGAGCAGCACCCTTCTTGAACTCAGGATGTTGGTGCCTTTTCCATTTTTGTAGGGATACTGGATTTGAATATCTTAGAGTCATGGATACAAAATTATTCCTTCACTGTCATATGTTGAAATACCTCCTTCAAACTGCTCAGCATTAAGTCTAGAATGGCTTTTCTCCTTATGGATCATCTGACTAGTTGGGCCAAGAACTGAAACAATCTAAAACTGTTGTCTATGAATAATAGCGTGCTCTGAACTCTTCCTAATCCCCCTGCAGACAGATGAAGTCTCCCTTGCACTTATCTGACTCTCGCAGCCTTTAATCTGAGGGTGTTTGGCAGCCGTTGGCACCACCCGGGTGAGTCACTAGAACACAACCTCGATCATCAGGTGGTTTTATCTGGCTTAACTTTACCCATTGAACAGGTAAGCATTTTACCAGAGCTTACCAGACAGACTTCCACACTTGTCATTAACAGAGAAGGACAGGCATGTGAAGAGTGTTGCTAGTTCCCCCATGCTTTGTGCCCTGCCTTGGGATGGGGTGTGCTTGTCCTCTAGATAGGCCAGGCTGACCTCTGAGTACAGGACAACTCTCAGCTAGGAAATTTCAACCCAAATTGATTTTACAGCACAAATTTGTTCTGTTACCATTGTAAAACTCCACTTTCTTTTACACTACTGCTCCTCTAATGGTGTAGTCTTCTCTGTTATTCAGATATATTTGACCTCCATTGTATTACAGCATCACACTGATTACCTTTTAGCCTACTTAGGAGGCATCTACAAGATGTTTGAATTTTGTCATCTTGTCTCAGGCACACAGAGTGTTTTCAGTTTTGCCCTTTCGATAATGAGTCACTCCAACTGGCATGCTCTCCTGCATCTGTCACCTTGTCCTCAATCCTCCATTTTAAAGCACTCCTACAGTCTTTTTTTTTTTTTTTTTTTTAAATCTTCCACNTACATTTTTTTTTTTTTTTTTTTTTTTTTTTTTTAATCCTGAATGCTAGCACACCCCTTTCCCTCTGCATTGAAACCTGGGGTTTTCACACATTCTGCATTTGTCTATATTATATTTACTGGAATTCTGGTTTATGGAAACACAGGCTCTTACTCTTAAACACGATACTTGAGATGTCTGGGAAATAGAAATCTTAACTGATAAATAGGAATGTGTGTAATGTCCTCATGGGACACTTCATCATAAGAGTCCAGTTCAACAAGGGAGCAGAGAGCTGTGGTGAGTCTGTCCATCTTGCTGACAGACTTCGTTGATACAGAACAGTTTGGTTAGAAGGAACTACACAACCAGTTTGTGCATAATTTATTGAAAATGGAGATGTGTTTTAAAATAAACAAGCAAAATTCAAGTATTTCTCAGCCTGTACACAGTTACATTACAGAAATAAAGAAACATGCACATTTGCACACACAGAGACAAACCTTTTGAAACAAATGATTTATTGAAAATCATATCCTTGTTTCCAGTGCTCATTGAGGTGTGCTGTTAAGCCAAGCTAATTTCTTGTGTCTGCCTCAGAAAGGCATTACCCCAACTGTTACTACAGTTTGCATGTGTAGCACAGAAGAGGACACAAACCCCATGTCCTCCTCCTCCAGGGAGTGCTCCCAGAAAGCTTAAGCTGCCACTGCTTTCTGGTCCTGACTCCCATTACAGATTTGTCCTGCTACTTGGCCTGTGATAGGGAATCCCATGCCCATGTAAAGCCCATAAAGATGACAAAGCCTAGTGCTGCTCACGCCTCTGCTTCTTTTCCACTGTCAACCTTACACACGAACCTAAGGGTATGCTGGGGAGTCTGAGGCTGATGCCATTCATAAATCCAAGCCTTTGCGGAGTATTCGCAATGCTTCCTCTCATTTCGCTACACCGAGGGCATCTTGAGTGCAAGGGAGGATTAAGCCTGCTCAAGCCAGTACTATAACCCGAAATTACCTCTCATCTCATCCTCTCCCCACCGCCCCCTCCCTACCCCCTCAAAAAATGGAATTCTCCAGATGATCAAACATATTAGCATTTATGACTAAGAGCAAGCAACTGAAAACTCCATGTGGAACTTCCTATATATGTTGTGCACGCAGAAACCCTTGGGTATTTTACACAGAAATGTTGATTATAATTATAGTACTAGAACATCTCTACTGCCAAAGCATCTGCCTTGCACCTGCTCTCCTACCATGGAAAGAGAGCAATGAAAGAGAACAGAAGCTGCAGCAGGAAAGGGAAGAAAAATAGTAACCTCTTTAGAAAAATACCATCAGTTTTTCTTCAAACAGTTTTTTTCTTGGCTTCAGTGTGAAAAAAAACAAGCATGGCTCTTCTGCTCTTTCCTTGCTCATAATATAAGCAAACTCATGAAGGATACCTCAGTTTTACAGTTCTTGAAGAACTGCAATGAAAGGATGGATCCTCAAAAGCCAATATTTTCTCTTTGTCTGGTTGAGCAGACACAGGTCTTGCAGTGTCAAGACAGGCTTTCTTTCCCTTCCTCCGAATGGAACGTGTTTATTGGCACTATGACATCAGCGGAGAATTGATATCACTCCCTTGCAGTTCAAAGTAAAGTCACTGCAGGCTTCAGAGGGAGCCAGGGCAGTATTTAAAACTATTTCCTTTAGAGGTCATTGAAACCCCTCTAGATTTCCAGAGAGCTGCCAGTTGACGTGAGGGATTTTTTCTGATAAAAGCAAAAAATGCATCAATAACTCAGCTATTCTGCAGTTAGTACATAGCCCTCATTTTCATATATAATGAAAATTATATATGAATACATATATTAATATCATGTCATCATGATATGATATGATAATATATATACTAATATATGTACAAATTCAAAGAAAAATACTTTATCTGAACAAGGTGTTTAAGAATGTGTATATATATATATATATNTAGATATAAGTATATATATATTCTGGGATGGTAAGGATATCTATATTCTTCTATATAATACATGTTTTATATAAAATATATTTTCACAGTATAAATGTAAATATAACTATAGCTAGAGATAGAGATAAATATTAATTCTGTGAAGCAAGAAAATACAAATAGCAAGAATTTACAATGTCTGTTATAGCCACAAAGTGTTTCAATAACAACAACAAAAATTATATGGAATGGACAGTTATTTTGGAGAAAGAACCAGCTGAAGAAGACGGGAGGTAAATGTAATGGAAAAATTTCAGACTTTTTTTTTTTTCACTCATGCTGCAGTAACGCCTGGAAGCAAGAGAGATACTTGGCTGACTAACAAAACATTAATTATTCAGAGGCTTCGGTTTCACAGAGTGAAGCCACATCAGTGACTTGAAAAGTGGGATCTGTGGAATTCTTAAAGTGTACTAATGAAACAAATCTGTCAGGAGAAAATTTAAAAGGTAAGACAGGAAAAAATTTTAATCACGTGATATCACACTTATTTGCCATCCTGTCTTTCATATTGTGAATTTCATATTCTGAGTGCAGGAATGCAATATGTGATCATTAGACAGTGGCTGTAGGTTAAAGAGGAGAGAAATCAATAAAATGTTAAGCAGAGGAAGGTGATTCCAGTATTGAAGATGCAGCTTTAAAAACATTGTGATAATGTTCAAGTTCTTTAAAAATGACAGATTCATTCCTATCAGACAAAGTTTGCTATCATCGACTCTGAAATTTTTACCTGTGTACCATACCTGTATCTGAGCATCCATATCAAACCCAAATATTGTACCTCATAGTTTTCCTCTCAATATAAAATATATTGAAAATTTTTATATATCTATATTTTGATAGTGCATCATATCTTGAATATTAAGTTTGGGCATACAAAGACATGCACAAAAGCTTTTGAGGAAAATTAAAAAGGGGAGGATCTTAGGCAAAATTTCCAGATGGAATATAACAGAGGCACATTTGTCTCACACTCCTGAACAAACGTGTCAAAACAACATTATTAGGACACAGAGAGCACCAGAAAGTTAGAAAAGTGCCAGAATTTTAGTTGTCTACACAGCTTATATTGTTTGCACCTGTATACACATTATGGCAGCCAATGGCACCACCATCTTCTGTTTTTCTCAAGTCCCTTCCCTCTCCCCATGCCTAGAATAGTTGATGAGAATGTATTGAACGGCTTTTCAAGATATCATTTGTTCTCTGCACAGTTTGCACCCTCTGATGGTTTCTTGCATAGCAAAATACTTGCAGACAGTATTTCAAAGTGCTGTTCTGGTGGTGGGGGAGTTGGACGTAGACGATCTTTAAAGTCCCTTCTACCCAAACCATTCTGTGATTCTAAGATTCTGCAGTGCCAGTAACCATGGTGGCTGCAGGAATTAACTAACAGACTTCACAGAGCCTCTAGCGACTACTGCTACCGTTTTATACCCAGGTAACTAATATCAGAAAGGCTCCTTAAACCCAGCTGGCCAGTTTGAGATAAGGACGATCTCATTTTTCCATAGCCTTGAATGATATAGTACTGCATTTAAGACATGATTCTCATTAATTTCAAGTGGAGTCAGGAGCCTCATATCACTATTTAGGATACACAAATGCAAGAGAGAATTTGCACTTGCAAACCCTGAGAGGGTTGGACTTCAACATTTCTACAAATCATACTATGGACTCTCGTATCAGATACAAATATAGAAACATGTAATTTGGATTCACATTACCTAGCTTGAGACATCTAACAGCTATTTTCAAGCTAAACTAGACATTTCTAAGTTGAACTGGTTGTCTTTCAGGTACAGTAGAGACACAGACTATGGTAGACAGCTTGCCATCTTGCCTGCCCTGTGCATTTTAGACATTTTAGACCTCTTCTCCTAGGATGCAATCAGTTGTCTCTGAAGGTTTCTATCTAAGGAAAGCCTGAATTCACCATCTTAGACTTAGATGACTAACCATTAAGCATTTAAATTAGATGAGATACAACTCACATATGAACCTCACAGAATTTTTTTTAGTTTCTGGGTTTGGGGTGACAGACTGCAGTGTTAAAAGTGTTCCCCATCATGGTCTAGAGGTGAATTTCTATGTTGCACAAATGCAAATGGAACAAGTAGGGGGAAAAAAATCGTCATGTCATGCAACAGTAGCAGCTGGACAGGAAAACTTCAGGTCTATGATGCAGGATTTTGTTCCTTGAACTATAAGAGTAACTGTTAGTGGCACTGACTTGGAGCCCCTCTAGAAGGTGATGGGACCTTGCCAGCAGGTTTCTCAGGCTTTGCTGGAGTAGGGTCTCCAGAGGTCCATATAGGCTTTGGAAGGGTATATACTGGGGCTACAACTCCTATACCTACTTTTTCCCAGCTCCATTCCTCTCTCCCTTTCCCTCAAATGTACTAATATTTTAGTCATGCATCTTCCCAATTTTGGCTTTTCATCTCACTTCTTATTAACCAGTCCCAGATTCTAACCTCCTCTCTTCAGACTACCTCTAAGACCAAGACATCCAGGCCCAATGTCCTCCGCTAGGAAGAACCTGTCTCAAGCCTTTTGACTGTTTTCCCAGTCTTTCCTCCATTTGTAGGCACTTGAAGTTCTTCCTGTCATCAGTCCTTCATCTGTTTTCTTGCCCTACTAATGCTATTTCTCTCTTCCAGTCTCTCCTTCTTTCACTCTTCACAGAACGTATTTGTATCTGACATCGTCAGTTTACTCTTTTCCAGTCAAAATTGTCCTTCCCATGCTCAATGCTTTCTTTTGCCAGCTCCTGTTTCAGTCACTCTTGCTTTGCTTCTATAAACTTACTCCTTGGTGACTTATACTGCTCCTTCCCTCTTCCTGTTCTCTACTGCCTGCTGGGGACTTGGTCCAGCCTACTTGCTCAGACATGGTCTACTCTTTTTATATCCTCAAGCTGCCCTTCCCCCTATCTACTGGAGCCTACTCTTCCCCCAAAAAAATGACAGGAAGTTTTTTATGTTGCAATATGATATTTCTACTATTTCTCCCCCATCCCTGAAAGTGTTCAAGGCCAGGTTGGATGGGGCCCTGAGCAACCTGATCCAGTAAGTGGCATCACTGCCTGTAGCAGGGGGGGTTGAAACTAGATATTTAAGGTCCCTTTCAACCCAAACCATTCTATGGCTCAATGATTTGAGCTGTCTAATTATGATTGTAC
>VYXB01009189.1:0-35750 GCA_013397135.1 Pachyramphus minor | reverse complement strand
CCCCCAGCTGACTCTCCTACCACAGGAAAATTTAGCCCAAGTAAAAGTTTTAAAATTATAAGCAATGGAAATTGTGATTTTTAAGGGCACTGACAAGCAGCCTTAAAAATAAGCGACACTAATATTTACACTTCGTGCCTCTGCCACTTAGCTGCATTTTCATTAAAACAGTCACACTAGTAGCCTGTACCAGCCTATTCCTTGTGCTCAGTGCTACCACTAAGGGTCCCTGAGATGTGAGCATGCCATGAAGAAGTGCTGAAATTCTGACATGATGGAATTGGCAGCCTTGTAACAACAGTCACAAGAAGCCGGGGGAGAACTGCAGGCTTAGGGGGTCTCTGTCAGTGCTTATGTCTGGGCACCTGTGTGACAGCTCTGACATCCCTGCAGGGCAGCACAAGACATCATGTTTGCTCCTCAGGGCTGGCACTGCTTAACTTGAGGACTCAGTTTGCCTTTCTCAGGTGCTTGTTTGTCGGAGATGCAGCTCTTTTTCTTGCCATTCATTCCTTCCTGCCAGAGGTTAAATACTGCATTATATACATCACCAGATTAGTGGCATGCATCCTTTTGGAAAGTTGATGCTGTGCTGATAGCTTGGAGAGACGAGGGAAATTGGAAAACAACCGCTCTGCTTCCATTACTATCTTTGTAGCCAGGAAAGCAATAAATCTGAAGTAACAGTTAATTGAATGGAACATTGTGAGAGGACAAATGACGCTGCTAGGGACTGTATTACCAGAGGAGTGAGATCAGGACATTCCAATGATTATCTTAATTTCTTCATCTCTTCTGTCAATAGTTGTTGACTTCATTTCATTTGGCTGCCTCTCACTTACTTCCAGAGGCAAGAGGACAAATCCTGCCAGTGCCACACTGCAGCACTGTGTGCTCCAACTGCAGCAAACACTGTGACATTATGCTGCATTATGCTGAGCCAGCCAGACACTTCTGCTGAGCGCTGGCATCAATGATGTATCAGTGTTTCACTGACTCCTATTCTATTAAAAGAGCTTAACAAGATTGAAGTTCAGCACTGATGTCTCTATTTCTTATCTGCATGGAATTTAAAGTGCCCATAACTCAATAGCAAGTGTTACTCTAATTTTTTTGAAGATCCTTGTAACTGGTGGCTGATTCCATTACACATTCTCAGTCCCTTGATGTGTTGCTTTCCAATGTGGATACATTATCCCTTAACATTTGCCAGCCTGGGCCTGGGAGTGGAGTGCAATGGGGGAGGGAAATGAGGAAGCCCAACCTGCTGTGTGCAGTCACACCTTGCCACATGGACACATGGGGTGTCTCAAGTAGCTGTGCGTGTGCCACAAACACAAACCCATTGCTGAACCCCCAGCAGATACCAACAATCACCCAGTCACAAAGGTTTTAACAGTATCAGGACAGAGGTAAATCTAGGAAAGCTGGAGGTTTTCAGTCTTGTTGACAGAGCAGACTGTAGAGCTGTGCTCTTTCAAGTGAGACCATTCACTCCTGAATCATCTAGCACTGTTACCAGGAGCCAGGCTCCCAAGAGCAAAAGTGGATGAAAAGGTGTGCTTTCCTGGAACTGCATCCCTCCTTTTCACAAAGTTTTCCTTTCAGTGTTTCAGTTGAACAGAGGAAGTGGAAGAATAATTCTCTCCATAAAATGAAGGCAGGATGGTTAATACTATTACAGCCTAGTCAAAATCCGGATAAATGAGACAAAGTGAAATGGATGTGTCCATAAAAGAGCATTCCATCTTCAGGCCTCCAAACATACCCCTCTGTAGGAACCACATGCCACTTGGGCTTAAGTGGAATTACACTCTTTGAATATGTGCTGTACTTTTGTGTATAAATAGGATGGAAAAAATACACAACAGCAATAGGACGAGTACAGTCTTTATTAGCCAAGTCATAGTTTAATAGTCATTGGTATCACTGGTAATGTGAATAGACCAATCTGCTGATTAAGTTCTGTTCCTTTATTTTTATTTTTTTTAAGAAGAAAATTTTATTTGTATTTATTTTATTTCTTTGGATCTAGTTTATGTCTCATATTATTTACTGACAAAAAAAATCATTTTGTGTAGATGTTGAATGAAACCCAGTTTCAGGTACATCGAAAATACTGTATCAAGACCACATAATGGTAAAGATAAAGGTTGGCAAAGATATCTGTGCAGATCTTTGTTCTTTACAGACTGATGTTTTACTTTCAAGTTATAGCAGAAAGAATGCCATATATGTCATATAAAAAATGCTTGAGGCTTCATAACACACCATTGCAAAGTTTTCAGTAAAGTGTTTGTAGTTGCACACAGATGAACATCTACTAAAGCTGTGCACATAAAATTCCTATGCAAATTTTGTTTTTAGTGGGAAAAAAATGATCCATTTATGGGCTAACAGACCAAACATATAAATAAATGACATATGCATGCACAATCAATATAAATATGCAAACACCAGGCTTAGAATTATTTTCCAAAAACTGGTCCTGAAGCGTTGCCAAAAGTGAAAGCATCAAGACGAAGCTAGGCTATAATATAATCAAGATAAAATTTATTCAGTTAATCAGTTTTCTCAGTTCAGTTTCAGTAAGCAGAGGAGCAGTTCCACGTTTGACCTGGCTTTTCTCCATTAAAACAAAGTCCTAATAAGATCAAGCCAATCCTCTCCCTATATCAACTAATGCAGCAATTTTCATACAATGTCCCTGTTTTATTAGTGAGAGCTTGCTCTGCTTTCAGAGAGGTGAATATGAAGCCAGCTGAAGTCTTCTGTCCAGATATTCCCATGTCCAAGTGTGATTAGCACCGTCTTGTCAAATTTAGCTCGAAGCCATTTGTGAACACCTTCTTTGTTTATAGTAGCACACTAAAATCTCCACAGACCTCTGTGTTTGCTCTTCTGTGTATCCTATTAACAGCGCACTACATTTCAAGATATCATATTGCAGAAAGCCACAAAAGCACTTTTAAACAAGTTAAACATAATCAAGTGAAATACTTTTATTCTGGATAAATACTGCTCGGTATAATTCTGAGAAAAAAAAATTGGGGTTTAGTTCTACTGCTGTAAATCCAGAGTGACTGTACAAGAATTTTTTGTACTGCATTTGAAATTCTTCAATTGCATCCCTATAGAAATTCAACTAATTTTTAGCCTGTGGCTAAACAGGATTGAACCCCATAAATGACTAGCTATCACCTGCTTGGAATGTGGTATAAGGAAATTTTTAAAAATATATGATCTTGAGAGAAAGTTTCAAGAAGCTGATAACTGATGGAATACCCAGATGTTTTTACTATTGCACAAGAGGGTAAATAAAACTGTATAACACAATATTTCCATTTTCATTCTGGTATAATATTTGAAGCAGAGTGTATTAGATCCTGACTCCCAGTCTTGCTTTACTAAAGGAAGTCTAGTTACATAGGTACAACCAACAACAACCTTCAACTCAGGACTTGGACTTCTCTTAAAAAGCTGAAATTCATAAAAGCAGGAACTAAGGCACAGAATGGGAAATATTGCTTTATTTAGAAGAGTCAAGAACATGCATGATGGGACTGCCTCTATCAGACTTCATGTTGAATTCAGCACTATGCATTCCACTACCATATGCAATGAACCAGTTCTAAGTGTGTCCCAGCACTCCCATTTGTCTATTTGCTCAGCAGCTGTATGTAGCCTGTATCCTGACAGAGATTTTAGCATGATGGAACCATGGCTTGGACAGTAACTTATCAATGCACTGTTACTGTTGATTTGTGCACAAACCGTAGAAGAGACAAAGTATCTTCCATCCCTGATTTACCGATTTCTAGCCTATATTTCAAGGTCATTGGGAAGACAGCAAAACGTTAAGATTTGGGGTTTGTTTTTTTTTATGGTGTCAATGAGAACAAGTTATTAATGCAATGACAGACTTTTGTATTTCTCTCAACAAACAGGACTGCATTACTGAACTATAATGCCAAGAAGACTCATACAGTGTGAAAATATGCAAGGGAACAACAGCTGTTAGTCATTATTTTCTCCTTATCCTTTCAACACCTCTGTTTCAATTTGCCCTCTAATGGATAAATCACACTTTCTCCTTAGGACATTTTCTCATGTCAGGCAGGTACTAAAAAGTCCTGAGACAATGAAGAGTCATAGGCCAAAGACAGGGTCTTTTGTTGCTTTTACTGTAGACATTGAAGCTAATATTTATGCTTTATCAAACAGATAAAACAGATGTTGTGTTCTCTTAGTCCTTTGTGATAGAGGATGTTTCTGCTTTTCTTCTTTAGACACTGAACTTTGCCACTTTTTTTTAACTCGTACAGCCTGTCTTACATTTCTCAAAAGAGAAATACAAAATATAAAAATTATTTCATCACTTCATTTAGGCCAAAGAAGAATTTAGACAGCATTTAAGCATTTGTTTTATGGTTTCCCTCAGCTGACAAGGGTTTGCAGTAGCTATACAGAAAAAGAGGAAACATAAAAAGAATTTTACTTATGATCACATTCAGTGTAATGCACAAGCTACTTTACCCTGCACTACTCTCCATTTCTTAACTGTAAGTGGAATATTTACTGGAGTTTGGGACTTTTGTTCACTCTCAATTTAATTAATTTGACGCTATGCCACAGAGAAAACGAGGTAGGGAAAAATGCAAACAGCTACGAACATTACATGTCCTATTAAACTGGACTTTTTAACGGAAAATACATTTTCCTTTAATAACTCTGAAAGTCATAATTATCAATTTTTCCAAGGAGTCAAATGGCAGAAACCTGACAGAATACATCCACTGATGAAGCTGGAGTATATCACAGCATGCACAAGCTTGAATGGATGCACTCTTCCAACTCTTTCAAAGTGAGTGGTTGCTTTTCTTCAGGAAGGCCACTCAGTCTACATCTGGTTTTTGAAAGATTACCCTGATTACATTTCCCATACGGCTTCTAATATGTGATGTTTTTTACAAACGGTACTGCTGATACTATTAAGTGAAATGGATTGTGCAGAAGATGTCATGGAGAAGGCACAAGTCACCTGGCAACTGTTCTTGGGCAGTGCTAAGGTACACAACTCCTTATGGCTACACTCAAAAAGGTGCTCAAAATATTGTTCCGAAGAGTTGCCTCAGTCTTCAGGGCGCCTCAGTAAAGCGAGTCTTTAATGGTACAAAAAATTACCCGGATTTTAAGCTGTCCTTCATCATCTAGGGCAGCTCCATCCCACCAACCCTGCTAGCTTCCTCAGGGCTGATATTATTACTGTTTACCAGCTCTTACATAACTCTTTTTTCTGTTGCTCCTCACATGCATCACTGATTGCAATCTCAGAAAGAAAAGGGGAATCAAAAATAATAAATAAAAATGGAAACAAAAATAAGCTCCCTTGGTACCAGAGAACATGGAAATCGTAGGAACCTGGCATAAAACCTGGCACATGTAGTAACAGCATGTGATGCTGGCAGAAGAATGAAATAATGGGACCACATGAAAAAGAATAAAGCAAAGAACATTCCCTCTGTAAAAACACCCTATATATATGTGTATATATGTATATATGTAAAGATCCACCGTGCTAACTAAGAAAACAATGTAGCCTTAGGGGGAACGCGTCAGGGAGCGGAACGGGGGGTGACGCGTTATTAAGGAAGGACCTCTCCAAAAGATCATCATCATGTTCTCCGCCACCCCGGCATGAGATCCCTTTGTCCGTGCCCGCTCCCGCGGTGAGCGGCTGGCGCGGCCCTCACCCGGGCGAGCCGCGGTGCCCTCCCTGCCCACACGTCGTGCCTCGCTGCTTCAAGGCATAAACAAACACGGGCTGAACAACAAAGGGCCGCGCTGGCGGCGGCCGGACCGCTCCGCCACGGCGCGGAGCGGCCGGGCACGTCCCCGATGCCACCGCCCCCAGCTCCGTTCCCACAGGGGCTGCTCCCTCCCGCCCCCCGGCAGCTGCCATGTGTCTGCTCAAGTGCGATTAACACCGACCCGCCAAATCCCCCCCGCCCCCGCTTCCCCTTCCCCTTCCCGGGCCATTTGGGGCATGCACGCGCCCGCGCCCCGTGTTTACACGGCGGCGCCTTCGCGCGGAGCCTTTTTGTGGATGGCGCTGGCAGATGAGCCGGGGGAGGTGGGGGCTCCGCGCCGCGCAGCGCCCGCCGCCACCGGCTATAAAAGCCTCCGGGCCCGCGGCCGGCAGGGCCAGGCGGAGGATGGAGGACGGCGGCCTGGGGTGTGCTTGCCCCCGCCTGCTCTCGGCGGCGCTGCCCCCTCAGGGGTACGCGCCCCTCTCCTCCTTCCCCCGGTGCGGGGGGCGGCCCGGCCCTGCCCTGACGGTCCTGCCCTCGCCGTGCAGCCCGGCGCCCTTCTGGAGACCGTGGTTGCCCGCGCCGGACGAGGTGGCCCCGCGGAGCGGCCCCGGCCCTGCAGCGGTGAGTGTGGCGGGGCCGCGGCGGAGCCTCTGCCGCCGGCATCGCCGCAGGAACCACGGGAGAGGCGCGGCGGGGCGGGAATGCTCGGGGTGGGCCCGGTGCCGTGCCAAAGGGATGACCTCTGCTCTCTCCTCCTCAGCCTCACAGCCCCGGCGGGCTGGCGGACGCCTCCCGAAAAGTGGCGCAGTACACGCACCCCGTCAGGTAAGTGGCTGTTCTGGCCGCCGCCTGTCCCCGCGGTAGAGCTCCGGGCACACGGTGCCCGCTGGCGCTATGCGGCCGGGAGAGGAGTCCTTTGCTCGGCAGCGCCGTGCCACACTACTCGATCTCCCGCCCCTTTTGTTTCCACCCATATATTTATGTAGATATTGAAGTGCCTTGGGAGTGAATTGGCCATCTATGTGCTTTTGCGCTGACTGGTCGTTGGGCAAGTCATTGCCAGCACTTGTAGATTTAACATCTTTGGGGTGTTGATGTGCTTCTGTGGTGTGGGACTTGACATGCCACGCAGTTATGTGGGCATTTTTTGTGGTGTTGGAGTTGGCCGAAGCCAGCTACTCATTCCTGGGCCCAAGATTATAGAAGGAACAGGGGTGTAGTTCCTACGCTGTCGTGCTGTGCAGACATTCAGCGCCCTCACAGAACAAGGAAGCAGGTACAGGCATGGGAGAGAGTGGCAGGCAGAGAGGGTATGGACTAGCTAAGCAACCATTGCCAAGGAAAATACTTGTGTAACTGCAGCTTTAATGATGAAGGTAATGATAGTATCTGTATTGGCAGTTCTGAAAAGGAAATAATGAAAATAACTACAGTTGAATCGGCAGGAAAGTTTATATTCAGAAATACTAATAGGTGTCAAGAGAGGCTTACAGTAATTGCACAGGTAATTCTTCCAGACAAGATGCAGCTTTCTCTCACATCTAGGCTCTGATCCTTCAAATACTGATGTGCAGACTAAGCAATTGCAGAGGCTTACTTCATTGTGACTGCTCCAGTGCTTAGGTACGAGTGAATTCTGCTGCAGGTAACACCGGAAGGAACACATGTTACAAAGCTGGTGTCAGTTACTTTGTGATGCAAAGGAAGCAGCGTTCTGTTAAAGAGTAGCCTAGAAAGTATTTCTTCTGATTGCTAGAAAGCTGTCCAGTTCTGTATCTTTAAGCAATTCTATTATAAACAATCTGTAGTCAGCATTTCATTATGTTGCACTGTGCTAGTCTCTTGGCTCATGGGACTTCCGTGGTCTGTTTCTTCTAGCTATTTCTTTTACTGTAAGTAAAAGAGGATGTTAGTTGAAAAGGAACAGGAACTAAGGAGTATATTAATTGCAATATATTATCACTAGCTGATTGCCCTTGTCAACTATGATATTACCAATTTTTGTTGGTTTCTAGATACAACACAGACTACTTTAAAATCTAGATCCATGGGGCATTCTTCAATAAGGAGTTTGTTGATTCTTCTTGGAAATATCAAGGTTGGATCACTCCTAGACCTTTATCTTTCCTTTCAGTTTGGGATTTGTTTCACACCATTGTAAACAACTACCTAGGCTGGGGACCTTCATTAAGGAAACTATTAATTTAATCCAAATATATTTTGGATTCTGTTTGACACACATAATGTTCCCTAGGAGTAGTTACAGTTGGGGCAGTACTGCTTGAATCAGATCCCTGGTAATACTGTCAATAAGGTACTGGACTGTGAAATTTCACATACAGTGGATCTTGGGCTTTAGGGTAGTTTTGCTGCAAAACTAGCACTTCAAGTGCATCTTTATCTCTTCAGATGAAAATGCAGTATTACCAATTTTTGTTGTTTTTGTGTGTGGGGAGTTTTTTTCCTAATCAGATGTAAAAAGTGATTTAGTAATTGACCATATGAGGAAAAGCTCTGTAGGATGCTTGTCTTAACAGAATTTCACTTTGGTTTCTTGCCTGCTAGCCGCCACATAGAATATGTAATAACAATAAGCAAATCTGTTGTATATTGTTTCAGACTATTTTGGCCCAAATCAAGATGCTATGATTACTTGTATCAGGAAGGTGAAGCACTTCTGAAAAACTTTCCAGTTCAAGCTACAATTTCCTTTTATGAAGACTCAGATAGTGAAGATGATGAAGATGAACTGGAACAAGATTCAAGAACAGAATCAGGTTGTTGACTGCAGGGAGGGCCAATGCCGCTTCTAAGAATTAATTTAAACTTAATATAAATATGTATTATAGTATTTTTAAGTATAATTTATTTCTATGTAAGTTATTCTTAATAAAACTGGGATGTCTTATAATTTTATCTGAGCTATTTCCTTTGTATTGATTAGTATTTTTATCTGAGGTCCTATGTTTTGTAGACCATAACCTGAACACCAATTTTAGGAGCAGAGAACAGATGCCTCGCTTTAAAGGGCTCTATGGTTCTTTGATTTCCTCAAAGACTGAGAACACAAGGAAAGCTTTTCATGGTGATTTAGTAGGCTCCATATGGAAGTGTATCAAGCAATCATTGGATTAAGTACTCTAATGTGCTTGCTGTTACAACAGAGTTCCAAACATGGAGAAGAGAAACAGTATAGCTGTTTTCTAAATGGAGAGAAAAGTCCAAATTCTACTCCAGGGTTTGATTTTTGAAGAAGGGGTTTGGCTTAAGACCCTCATACTGTCATGTACATGTACTGGATTGTTATACATGATAGTTTCCCACTGCATTTGTTTGTAAAGTTGACATCAAAAAATGAGAAAAAGGCCTAATGTGAGTTGTTCTTATTGTGAGTTTGGTTTTAACAATTAAAGCAAAGTTTGGTACTAGTCATCATGAAGGCCAAAGGCCCTAAAAGAAGAAGAACAACAGAAATCCAAAATTTTAACTTAAATGCCAGTGCCTCTGTCAGGTAGAGCTTGTGTACATACCTGGATCTACTCTTGCCTGAGTGCTGCGTGTGTCGCTGCAGGCGGGGCTGGCTGAGTGTGCGAACAACATCCCTGGAGTGGCTGCCCCGTCACATCTGCTCCCAAGGGACCCGGTGCAGGAGCGAAGCGGGCCCTCGCACCCAGCCGGGCTCAGCATTCAACCTCCAGGGCATGGGCAGCAGCAGCTGTGTCAGTCACAACAACTTTCCAGCTCGAGAACCTGGCGCTAGGAGACCCGGACGTACAGCCAACCTTAGAGCGAGGGGAGGCAACCCCCGGCGGTGTGCTCGGTACACGCCGCTCCCTCCCCGCAGAGATGTCCAGCCCCAGGAGGTTTCCACCGAACCGCCCCCGAGCCGGCGCTGCCGCCCCCGATCGCGGCCCGCCCGGCCCTGACCCCCGGCCGGCCCCGCCCGGCGCGGCGGAGCGTGCGCGCTGTGCCGGAGCTCCGCCCGCCCGCGGGAGCCCGGCTGCGGCCTGGGCCGGCAGGATGCTGAACTTGCCGCCGCCGGCCTTCCCCGCGCCCGGCTCCCAGCAGCGGGCGGCAGCGGGCGGCCGCAGCAAGGTAGGGGCAGCCTGGCCGCCGACCGTCGCTTTGGGGGTGGTGAAGGGCGCCGGCGTTTTCCCCGCGTTGGTGCCTCTTGCATGGCCTGGCCCCGCCCGGCGGGGCTGCGCTGTCTGCCGGTCTGTTCCCGGCTGCCGCCGGACGCTCCCCTGGAGCGGGCTCGTACTCCAGCAGCCGCCGAGGGACCGCGGCAGGGCCCCGGGTGAGGGGCCGCCTCAGCCACGTCGCTGGAAAACACTTGGTACTTCTCGTTTGAAGGCGGCGGTGGTAACGCTTCCTGCGCTGGCGGCCCAGACTGTGCACCCTGTGCAGAGACGGAGGCTTTGGAATTCCTGCGTGCAGCTTGTGCTGTATATGTTGTGTCTTCATCCTTGGGGGGTGGGGGGGAGGAGTGAGAACACTTGTTGTCTGCAGACCTCACTTGGACAACGGACTTTTACTTAGACCGAAGTAGCGTTAAGTGGTGTGGGTCTATGTATGCTGTAGTTTTTTTCACTTCTGTTTTTCCGGTGGTTTTGTAAGACCAGGGTTCTTTAACCGTGTTTTCTGCTGGTAAAGTTTGGATCAAAGGGGTTCACAGTCTGTATTGGTATTGAAAAGGCACATGTTAAACATCCTGAAGATCTTGCTCTGCTTTTCAGGGCAGGCCATGGCCTCTGGTAAGCTCCTAGACTTCAGTCCCAGCTTTCTCTGGGTGAGTTTTCCAGTGGCTTTAGGGCTTGGGGAAAGTCTTTACGAATGCTGTGAAAGTGAACTTTCCAACCTTGTCATACCTTATCATAATTTTCAAATTTCCCTTCTTTGTTGCTTGTAGGTTTCCAGGCCATATCTCAAATGATGCTGATAAAAAAATTTTACTGCCACGGGCAGATTTGGTATCTTCAGTTTGCTTTGGGAAGAGTGTGAATGTTTGGTGATGTTCAGTAATTTCTGTGTCTGGGTTACTACCCAGAACACTTTCTTAAGCACCCTTACTACTGAGTAGGGCTCCCAAATATCAGTGAATTATATGAGTTCGGTTATTTCCTTTTTGTCTGAGTACTCCTAAGGAGCTTAGAAGAGTATATTTAATGGCTTTTTCTTCCTTTAGAGTTTAGTGATGTTTGTACATTTGTTATTTTTCAGGTACCTTTAAAACCAGGAAGGAGTCTTATGGATTGGATTCGGTTAACTAAGAGTGGGAAGGACTTGACCGGTCTGAAAGGGAGGCTGATTGAAGTGACGGAAGATGAGCTCGCTAAACACAACAAAAAGGAGGACTGCTGGATATGTATAAGAGGTTGGTTGTTGTGATGTTGCTTCTGCATTTTTACCTGGCTTCCCTTTTTTGTACTTAAAGAAGAAGCAACAAAACCCAAACAACGACAACAAAAGCCATACCCAAAACCAAACTATGCACCTTCAGTGTTTAGACCAGGTGTAATCTTGACATAATTGAACACAACTCTGTTCGACTTAAGTGATTTTGTATCACAAAGATATTCTTTGCTTTCAAACCTTTCATAAGAAGTCTTTCAAGTGAGCATATTTTATACCTATTTTATACCTGCACATGAAAGTGATAAAACACAAGACTGTAGGCAATGTATCAAATAACAAGGGCTTAGCAAGAATAAGGCATTGAAGATGCTGGCATGTTGTTACACTCCTTAGTCTTGGACAGTTTATTATCTTTTGCAGTTGATTGGTTTTAGTGATTGCTTTAAAGCATTCAAAGATATATAAGTATTAAAAATGTCTCTTAAACCAGTAGAATGGTCATGGGGAAATAATTATGCAAGGCCCACTGCTTCATAAAACTTAGCAATGCAAATGACAATTGACTTGTAGAACAGTTGTAATGTACCTGACATAACCAATATCTGTGTAACTATGCTATTCTATTTATGGTATTATTTTAATTAAATATTAGCTCAAAAGTTGAAAGTGTTATATAAGTTAACAGTGGATAAAAGGTGGCCTGGAGCAATAGCTGTGGCTAAAAGAGTATTTTCAGGGCTGCAAATGGAGTTGCTAATTGTCCTACAGAAAGGAGTAAAATCTTTGCTCTCCAGTTTAATCATCTGGAGGCTAAAATACATTAATACTGCCTTAAATTTGTTAGGAAATAACAGCACAATTAAAAGGATCAGCATAGCTAATGTGACATTTCTGTAGGAAGAGTGGTTCTTTTAGTGGTAACTTTGATCTGGTAAGGATCATTGATACTTGATGTGATGTCATGTCTGAACTTCAGCAAAAGACGGTCAAAAATTTGTCTTGGAGGGTGACTGTTTTTGTTGGGTGTTAAAGGGGATGAGAGTGAAAGGAAGAGTGAAATGTCATTCAGTACTGTCCTTTGTACAAAATAATAGGATTGTTAATGCTCTGTGCTGCTCTTGCACGTGCTAGCAAAGCTATAGTGGGAGGAGAGCTAAAGAAAGCTTGTTTAGTAAGGAGATCTGTTAATTTTTCTCTCTGAAAGAGGGACATGTACTACTACAGACAGAATTACTGCTTAAAATGCTTTTGTCTTGCTTTTAGTCTCATATTCTTTCTTGAGTGCATCTCTAAGGTTGGTTTTCACAAGAACTCTGTCAAGTTGCTTCTGTATCTTTCTTTGAATTTTTCCATCTCTGCTTTTCCATTGAGCTCAGATGACTAATGTTAAAACATCATAACTGAGAATCCTGGTAGATTATCTGTAGACCTCATATGTGGACAAGTAGTAAAATAACATAATTGTGTAAAAGCTAAATGAGGTTTCTGCATTGATAGTTAGGTGTGTCTCTAAAGAGCAGAAATTCAAGAGAAGAATGTGAAGCAAAAAAAGAACAGAGTTAACTTTGATCAAAAACCCAATGTGATAATCATCAAAGAAAGCTGTCATATGTGCCCCAAATTTATATATAAAGAGGGATGGCAGGGGAGTTAAAAAAAGCATGAAGGGTATAGAAATGAGATTTGTTTTGCTTCTGCAAGTTTGATGGTCTATTTGACTAATATTCAGGAGGTCATATCTCTGTAGATACTTATGTTTTATTGTGTGCAGTAATTGGTGCTGCACACAAGATGGCACAGTGAATACAGCCATCAGAAGAGTAGGTCAGTAAAATATGCAAAGATCCTTCCTTTTTTGATTGGGATGGTTGTTCTTTCCAGCTAGGATTGTCCCAAGTATGTCTCCCCCTGGCTCAGTGCTGAGTGCCTGTCTCTCCTTCTGATGTAATTAATGTACACTTCTTAATATCTTAAAAGCTCCTTGTGAAAGCACTGGTATAGTTCTACTTTTGGTAGCTTCTTGTTTTGATAATGTTAAATATGTTTAACTATTCTGCTACGTAGGCCTGTAATAATCATGCTAGCATGTAATTAAATCTGTTTATAGCTGAATTTTTCAGGCTCTAATTATCCTGGTTGCATAGCAAAAGTAATTAGATTTCATAATTTCAGACCTGTGAAGAAATGTTGTTTTATCTCCCTGGAAGTGCAGAAAGAGTGCTGAACCCTTTTAGTGGGACAGATTTTGTACCAGAGGTGCAAGCCTTTAATGAGCATAAGCTGTGTTGATTTCTTATATTGCTGAATCTGAAGAATGGAAGTTTTCTTGCTGATGGTGACAGGTTTTCCTTATGGAAGACAGTTTGTTCCTTTAAGCATTTTATTCCATAGATGATGGGTGGTAGGGAAACAACTATGACAAGAATTCAGGCATAACTTAATTGAAAGGGAGAGTGAAAATAATTCCATGCACTAGCTGGCTCAATTTTATGTCTGTTAAAACCAGCCTCAGGTTCTTTTACCCCTTAGCTAGGATACATCATGTTCAACTTGTAGGTTGAAGTCTTAACCCAGAAGATATCTTGAGACATTCACTGGAACAAGTGGTATGGCATTGTAGGATTGGAATCTCTGTATAAGAAGATACCTCTTGTGCCCTACACAACTATGTAGCTTATGTTTCTGTTTTTTGCGAAGTCACAGTATTTGTTCCAACAATATCTGCTGTTTGCCCTTACATTCTGTAATGCATGCTAACCTTTCCACTGGTTTTGGAGATAAGAGGGATTGTAGGAATGTTGCTCATGTTTTTATATTCCATGTTTTTCAGGATTTGTATATAATGTCACACCATACATGGAATATCATCCTGGTGGTGAGGATGAACTAATGAAAGCAGCAGGAACTGATGGTACAGATCTCTTTGATCAGGTGAGAACAACCGGCAGCGAATGACACTTACTGTATTGTGAAGAATGTATGTTTTCTGATTATTTTTAGGGTATTCCAGTGGAAATGGTGATTTTAACTTTCTCAGTCCTGAGGAAAGGCAGTGGGTTACTGCTCAGAATGACATGTGTGCTGAAAGAGGCATGTAGATTAAGCTTTGTACCAAAAGACACTAATGAAAATGCCACTTTATGTTGTTGGAATGATGCTTCCATTAGACCATTTTTTTGGCAGAAATAGCAATAAAGCTAGCAAGAACTTGAGATACTACCTTCTTAATAAATTGCTTTGACTAATTGCTGTAATTTGAGAGACCTTTTTTCCTCCGAGCTTTCACTTTTCAAAAAATGCTTGTAGAATTGTCTATTCACTTGGCAACTGCATTATCAGAAAAAATGCTGGAGCTGCTATTAACTGGTTGTGAACAAATCACAAGATGGCAGTTGGTCTTTTCTTTGTTTACTGTTTCTTTAAATATTTGAAAAAAATAAAAGGTCTGCAGCATGGATGTGCTTTCTGCAAGGAATCGCTTGCAAACTTGGTGTTTTAAAAGCTGATTCACTGAATTGGTATTTTTTAGGAACAGACATTCTTTGAGTCTCCTTGACTAATAAACTGAGAAAGAGCAGAAAGAAAGCCTCATCTGTTTCTGAAAGGAAATCTGTTACTTCCTTACATGTTGTGCGTCAGCGTATGACATGCCTTCATTTGTAAAATGTTTTTAACAATGTAAATAGAGATGTAATAATGTTTTAGGTTTGAGTTTATCCTTGGTTAGTCCTTTCACAAATGAAGTGTTAGATTTGGGCATAATTCTTTGATTTCCATGTATATGGAGTTTTTTCTCCTAAAAGTTCATCCAGTATCAAGTTGTGACCTGGAGTTATGTGGCTGGGTCATTGTATGATGTACTCAGAAACAGGAGTCTTGACATCAGGAATACTTGGGAAAGCTCCTCTAGTTGTTACTGACTGCAGATACATGCTTGCTGCATATTTTATTTTTTTGGTTTTAGTTTTGTCGTAGGAATGGAAAGCAGTGTTCAGATCCTTAAAATATGCTGTTTGCTTTTATGGTTTCTGGCTGATGTCTTTCCTGTTCCCAGAGGCATTTCTGGTTTCCCTTCTGCTTTAGCATTTGGTGTCTGTTGGATACTGATCTTTTTAAGCGTTTGGTAGGTTGCTAGTGTTTCTCAATTTTTTGTAAAAATTAATTGTCATTCATAATCCTTCATTTCTTTCTGTTATTTGTATACAAGGAAACTGTAACTTGTGGATGGGATTCTTTATCTCCTTAGGTTGTTCAGTTTGAAGTTAATTTAAGTCTAGATACCATTCAAATTTGTCATGCAACACTTTGTTTCCTTTTTTCTTCTTGTGATGTTATCCTGGATGCCCTATCAGAATTGGCTTTTCTGCCATCCATTTCCTCTGCAAGTTCTCCAGTTCTGGTCTGTAAAGCTACTGCTTTTTCTTCACTTTATTTGACTTTCTAAAATAGGTAATTTCCAAGTAATTCAGTGATAGTAAGACAGAAACAAAGAGAAATATACCAACTTAGTAAGAAGAGTTTTTGTGTCTGAACTACTATTCTTTATGTTTGTTTCCGTCATCCCTTTTCCCTTCACTTGTCTAAACAAGACTAATAATCCTTGTGGTAAAGACAAGGTTTTTATTCTGTTAATTGCATAGCATACATCATAAAAATGCTGTTCTGAAGTATATTCTGTAGCTCAAGGTTATGATGTTCCAATACTGCAAAGGATAAATAAATAATTAAACTATTCTGACTTTTTCATGGTTCTACTTTTTTATACTTAATGATGTGCTATCTGTAATAGAAATAAAAATAACTACTGAATGATGCAATAATGACTTTTAATGTGTTTAAAAGTAATCTAATTATATTAGTCACTGTACAAAAATGAACTTTTCTATTTCAGTGCATAGAACAACATAGTCAGATTTACAAATTTTGTGAAAAAAAAAATTTTGTTAACATAGGTGCATCGTTGGGTCAACTATGAATCAATGCTGAAGGAATGTCTTGTTGGGAGAATGGCTGTCAAGCCTATTGCTGCTCCAAAGGGTGAGTTTTTTTAAGAATGAAATATTTTCTATTATGCTTTATTCCAAATTTATCTGCAAATTATGAGAAATTCTAAATCATCATATTTATGAGGCGAGTCTATTGTTGCATAAATTAATTTTTTTTTTAAAGCAGACAACTGAGGATGAAATGGTTTTATGAATGAAGACTTTCTTAAGTAATGTACTTCTAAGTTTCTTCTTTTAGTCATTAGAAAACAGATGCGTGTCTTGTGTGTGTGTGTGTGTGTGTGTATAGAAAGAAACTTTTTTCCTCTACCCCAAGGTCTCTCCTTCTGATCCCTATCCCCGGGGGACAAACTGTCATAGGCAGCTCTCATCTTAAAATAACAGTCAGTATTTTCAATCTCATGATTTCAGCAACAGACACGTCTGGCAAGTTGCATATATATTGACATATTTGAGTACACTTTATGGACAGTTATCCTTTCCAGAATAGTTTATTGGGTCCTTTAGTTTTAATTAAATTAGAGAAACTTTTGCTGATACAACAAACTCTTCTTTGCTAGGACAGCAAGAAACGTAGTATATTGTTTCTGATGATGGTTTCCAGAGACTTTAATTTTCAGTATTACTTTTGGTTTGTAGGCCACAGCCAAAAACTTCTTATTATCTGGGAAGCAGACACTGTTACTCAATACTGACCCTTGGCAAAACTGCTGTGAAAACATAGAAGAATTAATGGTTGCAACTATTTTTGTCCGATTCTGTGGCATCCTTTAGTTCACAAATTCAACCATCTTGTAACTCTTCAACTTCTGGCAAAGTATATAATTTTCCATCTCTGTGATGCTAAGTAGCTAATTCCAGTGTGGAACTTTTGAGCTAAATGCTACAAAGTATGGAGAAGCCTGGACAGGATAAATGCATGGTGGAGTCGAGGAGTTACACATACATTACTGCTACTTTGTCAGCTGAGTTAGAATTTAAAAGTAAACCTGAATTTTTCTTATTTCATTAATCTAACTTTTCTGCAACTGAAAGGAATTCTTGTGATAGCCAGTCAGTAAAACATAAACACGTATTTTCCTCTGCCAGCTATGACAGTTTTCTGCTGTTCCCTTTTTCTGCTTTGCTCTTTAATAGGACTTTTCTATCCATTTTGCCGTAGTAAAATGTACAGGATAAAGGTTGCCAACTGTTATAAAACCAGTTCTGTTGCCTGTGTCTCTTTTAGCCATTTGAAAAAATGGAATTTCATTAATTAAGAATCAAACTGATTACAGAAGCACAAAATCATTTAGGTTGGAAAAGGCCTCTAAGGTCGAGTTCAACCTTTGACGTAACACCACCTTGTCAACTAGATCATGGCACTGAGTGCTGCATCTGGTCATTTCTTGAACACTTCCAGGGATGGTAACTCCACCACTTCCCTGGGTAATCCATTTNTCTGCTTTGCTCTTTAATAGGACTGGGTAATCCATTCGAATATTTAACAACCCTTTCCGTGACGAAATTCTTCCTGATGTCCAACCAGAACCTCCCCTGCTGCAGTTTGAGGCCATTTCCTCTTGCCCTGTCATGAGATGCCTGGAAGAAGGGGCAGACTCCCATCTGGCTACAGCCTCCTTTCAGGTGGTTGTGAAGAGTGATAATGTCACCCCTTAGCCTGCTTTTCTCCAGGCTAAACAGCCCCAGCTCCCTCAGCTGCTCCTCATGTGACTTACTCTCTAAATTCATCACCAGTTTCATTGCCCTTCCCTGGACACTCTCCAGCACTGGACTTGCAGAAATTCTTCACAGTAAAATTCTCAAAGTTTATTTTATTCCTCTTCTTCTGTTGAATTATCAAAAAGTGTGATTGACTAACTTCAGTATTAGCCAGCAACAATTCTAGTCTCGCATCCTTCCAGAAGACCATATTCTGCAAAGTTCGCATTTGAAAATAGAAGAATAAATTACTAAGTTAAGTTGCATGTTTTGGAAATATAGGAATAAATTAAGACTAGAGGGAAGACAAGACTTCAAATTAAGGATTACATTGCTTTCTTTTTGTGACAGAGGGTGAGTGTTTGGTAATAGGGCAAACGTTGGTATTTGATGCTTGGTGCCGTCTCAGTAGAGAGCTAGGAAGGTAGATGTAGGTTTGTTTGGATATTGCTGAAAGATTTGTGGTTGTTCAGCTTAGGTTTTGTTTCCTGTGTTCTGGTGGGTTTTTTTGGAAGATGTTGCGATGATTTGCTCACTGAACTGCTTGAGAAAGCTGAAGCTTGTCTTTGCACGGTTGAGGTTTTTTAAGAAGAAGAGTTTTTTGAAAATGCTGGTGATAGTTAACATTTTGCCAGCTTGTATTTTGGGAATGTTGCTTTATGCAACGGTAGTGACTGACAGGAAATTCTGAAGTGTCCCTTCTGTAGTGTTATGGTGGATCTGTGAACTGAAACATTTAGTGTTTGTACATGCTGAGAAGGCCAGCACAGTACCCAGGTATGTAAGAGATGATTTCAGAATCTCCCTCAGCAAACCTGTACAGCATTAAACTGCTTGCCTTCCCTTCAGGTTACTCAGCTGTAAACATTAGCACAGTTTGTTGTCTGGTATTTTTTAATATTGCTAATGTTTTGCATAGACACATGTCAGTATGTGTCCTTGTATTACTTCAGTGATTACTTAGCTTGGGAGTCAGATACTTATTGTATTATTATCAATTCAGTGAAATTAGGCTGAAAGCTGTGGTGTCATCCAAGGAAGAGAGATAGGGCTCTGCCTTCAATATGCTTCACACGGTCCTTAAAATTATAATGCAAATTTCAGTGCACTGTGTTATAATGTAGTGAAATGAGAGTAGACTTCTGAATACAAAAAATTACCTTTCATTAGAAACAGGTTTTTGTGAATGACTTGCTATCCTGGCAGAAAGCCTAAAGTAGTGTATAGCAGAATTTGCAGACAAATACTGCCTCAACCAAGAATTTGTGGAAAGTTTTCTTTTTACCTTATGATGGCACAACATGAAAGCTGCTGATGAAGGCAATTCTTGATCATCTCTCAAGTAATTTTGCAATACTATATGCTTGATGCTTTGTTCTAGGAGGCCTTCCTTAACTTCTCTTTAGCATTTTTCTTCTAACACTGGCTGGTGTGATGCAGAGCACTGAGAAGGATTTGAAAGAACATATGAGAAACATTCCCACTTTGGTTTTTGTAAAATAGAGCAGGAAGAATAGATTTGTTTGTCTCCCTTCCCCAAACCTGGCTCTCATAAGAAAGAATATAAAATGGACCTTCATATTGGGACATTATGAAATGTGCAATATAGAGAAGGGCAGAAAAGGGCCTGGGTTTATCTAGAGGGCTAGTTTCACCACAGATTTGCTGTGAACCAAAGGATATGTGGTTGAGAGGTACAGTGCCTTTCTGATAGACTTGAGCACCTTGCATATAAATTGATACTGTAATTCATCCATCAATACTTTTTTTTTCTGCTAGTGTTTCTTTGAGGTTTTTTTTAATAGTTGCAGCATACTGTACATTTAAGGAGGAATTCAGATACTAACTTGACAGATAAAATCATTTGGCAGGAAAAGCATACAGAAAGATATTCTTTTTCCTGGGTTTCTGCCAAGAATTAGGTTTAGATTTCCAAGGGTTGGGATGGTCAGATTCACATTCTGCTATGTGATGTCATGAGGCAAGTGTCATTGGAATTCTTAACAGATTGAGTAAACTGGTAGATATGAAGTTTATAGTTGTACAATATAATCTGTTTGTTTTGAAGTGCCAGAATTCTTGCGTTTCCTATCTTTCAGTGCTGTGCAACTTCTGGCATTTGTAGCATACTGTTTTTTCATTTAGACATAATCTTTTGGAATGGTAATCAGTGCTGCATTTATTTGTCACTTCCTGATATCTGAAGTGTACTGGTCAATCTGTTAATGTTTTGGAAGGTTTTATTTGGAGATTCTTAGTTTGGCTAATTTCTTCAGCATGATGTGTGCAAGAACTGTGCTATAACTTCTTAACTGTCGTGCTTGTTACTTTTTCTTAATGCTTTTAGAGATTTCTTCTACTCTGTCTGAAGGGAAGAAGCAGCTCAATGGTAAGTATTCACCTGGAGCAAGATAGGGAATGAATCTTAAACTTATTTGAATATTATTGAATGAGCACTGTTATCCAGACTTCTCTCTGTATTTGAATCAAATGCTGAGGCTCTAGTGAACCGTGGAAACTTTAAAAGACAAAATCCTAATCAGGTATTGTGAATTTAGTGTCTGAAAGTATTGTAAGACTGCAGTAGGGTAGTGTAGATAGAAATGAACAACTAACTTCAGCTTGTCTGCAAAGTGCTTGAAAGATTTTCTGAAAAGGTCTTTTCTGTCCTATCTCCTGTCGGGTCTCTAATTTGTTTTGTTGCATCAATTTCTTTTTCTTCTTTCAAGGTGCAAAATTGTGCATTTTCTTTTGAGCTTCATGGAGCTTTTGTCAGTCCATTTCTTCAGTCTGTTTGTGCCCGTTTCAATAGTAGCCATAAGCTTCATCCATCAATACGCTTTCTATGACTTGTTATTGCTCATGTATTTCCTGAATGTAGGACAGTGTGTTTCTGTAGGTTGCTAATGACAGTATCAGCATTCCCTGTTCCCTAGGGAATGCCAACAGTAACTAGCCCCTAGTGGGACTTTGCATGCTGATCACACCTTTTGTGACTGTCAGTTCTACTAATTTTCTATCCAGGTTGTAATCCTGTCAAACCCAGCCGTTTTCAGTGTGACTATGAGGATAATATGGGAATCTTTATCACTAGACTTACTGTCCCATTGGATTGTGCAAAGCAGTTCCTAAACAAGCTGAAGTTTGTTCCCTTTAGATGCGGAGTTGTAATTCTGCTATTCATCTGGTTACCTTTAACTCTTTCATTTCATACCTGCCATCAGCCTTTGGCTTCACCATCAGCTTTCCTTTATTTACGATCACCATTATCAGTAGAGCACTTGGCTTAATTGGTTCATTGATCACCTAAGTGATCAATTGCCTTTTTATTGCAATGTTAATTCTTGTTTTCATGTAGCGTCTTACAGTATTTCAGAATAATTCATAAATAACTCTGTTTCCAGAATGTTCTATTTTATTGTGGTTGTTCATGTATTTCTGTTGACCTGCAAAAGCAAACTGGAGGGTGTATGACCATAAATTCCTGTTATCTGTGGGGGCCAACCTAGGGATATGATGTGTGTCCTCGAGAAAGGCTTAGCCTTTGAGAAGGCTTTTATCATTAGGTGATTGGTTTTCTTTTGCAATGATCTGACTGCTCTGCCATTTAGCATCCTTGGCAGCTGCAGATGGTGTGTACTTAGGAGTAATTAAGGATCAAAGAATAAGTAATTTGACTGAGTTTTAATTGCTTTTGGTTAATTCTCCCATCTGGATGATCAAATATTTTCAGCAGATTGGATTGGACCAGAGTGGTTCTCTTTGTTTTTATCTACTTCCCACATGGTGAAGCCACTCAATTACTGTGTTTAAGGTTGTAGTCATACTACAAAACTTACTGGCAATTAGAAGATAGTAATCTGGGTAACTGAGAATTCACGTGCTAATTATTTTATGCATAGCCATTTCAAGTTTTCAAGGTTTGCCTTTGAATGAGCTTGGAACCAGCACTTACCAGCTGTTCAGTCTGCAGCTGCCTCCGTCATTATTCTATTTAACTTCTTTGTGTTAAAATTGATGCAGTTGGTTTTATCTATCTCTGTGCTCAAGTGTTTGCCAAATATGTTCAGTTTCTATTATGCCAGAGATTAGTACAGTTGACATTTTGAAAGACTGACCAATGTTGCTTCCTAGCAAATGCCTTTTCAGACTGTTTCGTGAAGTTTAATACTTAGAGTAGCTGAATTCTGTGAAAATTCCTAGCAAAGTGCTAAGTAGAAAGATGAAGGTTGATATCTTTGCTTAACTGACTGACATGAAATTTTACTTGTGAGTTAGTTTAGATCAGACATCCCAAATTGAATTTATTAATCTGAATTGTATAAACAAATAGTTCTGTTAAAGAAAATTCATTCAGATAACCTTGTGCTTTACTATCACAAAGTGTAAAAGCACAAGGTAGTAATAAGTGGAACTGAGATCAAGCCACATATACCAGAAGAGCTGCAGACACAGGTACTGTGGTGCGTGGAACTCCTAATTTCTGAAGTAGAACTTCATTTTCTAGGGCCCTGCTCTCCAAGAGAAAATGCTGAATAAAAACCGAATTTAAAAAGTCCATGGTTATTTTTGGCTGCCTGTGGAAATAAAGCTATTAAATATTGTTTAGAGATATTTAGAACATTCATTTAAAAAAAAAAAAACAACCAAACCCCAAAACATACCTGAGAAGTATTTCTATAAAGCAAGCATCCCAGCAGCTATTTTATTGACTGACTGCTCTTTGTAGGTATGCTTCCTGAGAAGAAAGTACTAGCTTCTTCTACTAAAGACTTAACTCCAAGGTAAGCCTTTGTCTTTCATTGGCTGTTGAGCATTCTATTTAGTAATTCTGTGCAGTTCTTAGTACACGCAGGCAACTTCTTCGATGGTTAGCTCTGGATGTTTCTGCAAAATGAGTGTATGTCATTACCGTCCTCTCAGAAGTCGGAAAGTTTAGGTTCATGTTTAAACAACTTGCCGAAGGTCATATAGGCAGATGATTATTCTTGGCCTGCTCAGTTGATTTCTAACACTTGCGCCTCCTTGCATCGTATAAAAGTGTATGACTTATATTCGCAGACTCCTCAGGTTTGCTTCTTGAGGAAACTTCTAGAAAGTGATTCCAGCTGGGCTGATTACTTTTTTTGACTTTAGTTAATTTGTCCATAGATGTACGTATTGCCATGCCTTGAAAACCTGCTTCATTTCAAGCTGGAATATAGTAAAATGTGATAGTAAAATGAGATAGTTGTATTCGAGTTTCTACAATACGCAAAGCCAAGCACGCCCTAAAATCTCATTGTGATACGCCTACTGTTCTCCCTGAGTTATCATTTTACTCCGTGATGTCTTGAGTCAGCAAGGTTCAGTTTCTTACTTGATGTGAAAATCTCCTGTGAATGTGTGATCTCTGGGCTAATTAGATGCAGTCAGAAAATGCTGTGGCTTGTGAACAACTGTTATGTGATTTATCTTCTGAAGTGCTCCCTAAACCTTGCTGCCTTTCTTCCCATGTGTCTGGCATATTCTGGATGTGACTGAAAGGTGTGCAGCCTAGAATGTGTTGGCTGTCAGGAATGTTTGCAGGAGGCATCATCCTCCCTCTCTGCCTGCTTTTCTGGTCCAGTAGTCTAAACAGCTGATAGAAGTTACTGGCAAGTGTAAAGCCATACAAATAATTAGCATCTGAAGGCTTTCTTTTTTTTTGCCTTACCTGGATTTATTACAAGGTTTGGACAGCATGGGAACGTAGGAATGAATGTAAAATCTAGATCTGGGGAGATGAAGGGAGATGGTTTTGTGGTATGTGGATCAGATCTTTAACTCTTGGAAGCCACCTTGCCTATTTAATGCTTTTGTCTGGAGTCAAGATTTTAATCATCTCCTAAGGAAGCCTCATATACTGCAAAGAGGATGCATGTGCTTTTTAAGTAAAACTAATGCCATATAGTTTTAACTTCAGTTTGCTAACTATCAGGGTGCATAATTAGACTTACTTTAGTAATGTTTTCAAAATTACCAGCTTTGGACTTATCTAAAAAAAAAAAGTAAGTAATGTATTTGGCTTGTAAATTCAGGAAAGACACTCTTCTTGAAGACTGGAATTTAAATATGTTTTGATATGCCCAAAGAAATTAGATTTTTTTTTTTGTTATTGTATTTTCTGTTTTACAGTTATGATTGGTTCCAAACAGATAGTTTGATCACCGTTGTCATATATACTAGGCAGCAGGTAAGTGTATTTTATGAAAAGGAGAATTACAAAATCCAGTTGTTATCTAGCTTGAATTCTGGGAGAACTTTATAAAAATTGTTGTGTTTTTTTTTTCCTTTGACTATGAAAGGATATGAATGAAGAGTTGGTGATAGTTGACTGCCAAGGCAAACGATTAAGGGGGGAGATCATCATTGATGACTACTCATATCTTATAGAAGTTGGTAGGTATTGTAATTTTGCAGTTGAAAGTACTGCATTTTCATTCTAATTTATTCAAACCCTCTTATTAGACCATATGCATTTTACATGTACTATTTAATATTTTATTCCTTTTTCATTTAAGATGATTAAAGTACCTTGACGTAATTGTGTATCAACTCACATCTTCATTTGTTAAGTATGTACTAAATGTTTTACATTTGGACTAAGGTGAAGTAAGAATTCACTTTTAAAGTTGTGTAAAATTTTTCTTCAAGTGTGTTTTTTATGGTTATTAAAATGATCTTAATCAAAAGTACAGGTGCAATAATTTACATAAATGAAGATTAGTAGCTTTATAGGAGACGTTGTTAAAAGTAATGGGAAAAATGGTGCCTTTATGTATGAAGCCTGTAGAAGTCATGAGTAAAATTTCAAGGCCAAATAAAGATGGTTTCTAGGCTCATTAGTTCACTCAGTATTCCTAGACTTACAGTGTAGGTCTGTGTGTGTGTGTGTGTATGATGACTGGAATATACTTTTATTATTGCTTGACACAGAATTTGTTTGTCTTTATTTCAGACTTGGATCATGCAGTTTCAGAAGAAGTGGCTGGTAATTTCTGTCCCTTGCAGCACTTCTGTATCTCTTTCAGGACAGTCCAGTCAGGAGTTGAACTTCAGTAATCCTTGTGGGTCCCTTCCAAGTCGCGATATTCTGTGATTCTAATATCAGAATGTGGAACTTCAGTAAATTTTTCTGACTCTTTGGATGCTTTACAGTTTTACTTACCACCAGGTCCTGATACAGTCAATCAAGCCGTGCCATAACACTGAATAATTTTTTTTTAAATGATGGCATTTGGCCCTGTGAAAGTAGTAGGTTGATAGGGCTCTGATTCCTCTGAATATGACTAAATGTTAAAATAGTTAGAAGTTATGAATTTGTAAACTGTTCTTTGCTGAGACTAGGATTTTCTTGTATTTAATTATTCATTCAAATGGCCTTGAAAAGAAAGTATTGATTAGTGGTAGTTACCAGTTTCCAGTACACAAGGAGTCTGAGTTCATGAGCATTTTTCTTGACCAGATGGGCTGTGAAGCTGTCCTAGTTCCACAATCTATTTAGCAAATAAAGTATATTAATTATACACATTAAATTAGTGTTAGTTGTTTTAATTGTACTCTGAAACATTATAGAGTTATAGCTAGAAGTATATTTAATTTGATATTCTAATGTAATGATAACTACGTGTGTCTTGAGAAATTTCTTCTAAATTCTTCTAAAATTTAGTTATAGCTGAGGAGTGATTTTTTTTTTTTTTTACAAAGTGTGACTAAAAGTAACAATGTGAAATCTTTTCTCTTTCAGTAAATATTGCGGAAAAAATAGGAAAAGTAGAGATTATCTTAAAGAAAAAGGATAACATTCATTGGAAAATGCTGGGACAGCCCTGGGAGTGTCATAATACATTTATCAAACGCACAGACAGAGGTAAGCAATTTCGTGGCCAAGTTACCAGCTGTCTTTTGACTTCTCGGAGCTTGTTAGTCATTTGGTTTCTTTCAGGATTTTCTATTTCTGTAGTTGTACCTTCATTTCTTTCATGGTTGATGCCTGAACTTGTTGAAAGCTGCTGAGGAGTTCTCCTTGAAAGGTTCAACTTAGAGGTGTTTTTTTGCCTTACTTTGGTTTGTTGGTTTGTTTTGTCCCACACTGGAGTTGAAGGTCTTTCAGGCTTGCAGAAAGACTGGAAGAACCTAATAATGTAAGGTGAAGACTGCTTGAGTGTTGTTCCACCTCATGGCCACCTGTGCACTCAATGTCTTTTCTGTCCATATGAAAAGACCCTGAGGGACAGTGCATAGATTTGTATCAATCATTATGGAAGTAACTGTAGGGAAGGATCAAAACCCTTCACTTCCAATTGTTTCTATAGATATAGGAACGTCTTTCAACGTAATGTTGTTTCAGCACACTACATCTTTGTAACCTGATCTGTTGACTTCAAGGCACATGTAGGTATTAAAGCCAGCTCTGAATAAGCTGATGTGTCTGCAAGAAGCACTAGATATTATATATGAGTTTACTTTGTAGTAACAGAATAGTATGAACTTGATGCAGCACCAAAATATATTACAGTGATCAGTGTTGTTTTGATTCTTTTCACCTAAATTAAACATTTCTGCACAATTACATTGTGTAGTATAAGCATGCTCCTGATATTATTGCAAGTTGCCCAGCTTCTCAAAAGCCTTCTTGGCCCTCTGTCTAATAATGCTCAGAAATGGACTGTTTGATATTAGTCTGCCTGAGTATGTGTGAAAGCAAAGCTGTACATTTTTAAGAGCTAATTACATGTTGATCACCAAGTTGTACACCTCCTACTGCCTCTCAGTTATGCTACGTAGGCCTTCAAAGTCAAGAGATTACTGTGGTACAAAAAGCAAGACTGCATTAAAGAACATCTCTCTAGCAACCTTTAGCTTATGTAGAATGTAATTTTCCTTATGAGCGTTTCAGAAACTGTTAAGTCATCTACTTTAGTATTAGATTTTTCAATATAATCCTCTGTATTTAAGGGCTTACAGACTGATCTAATATGTTGTCCGCTGTCCATTGCTGATTTTCTCCCACCTTATCGCTTTTCAAAACAAAAGAGAAAATAATCTGAAAGAACAAGAGCCATAGAATAGGGTGGCTTTGCAAATGAGGAAGGTGTGGATGATTGGATGGAATTGACAAAAATGCTTATTGAGCATTTATAACCAATGCTTTCTAGATTATTTAGTTTGTTGGTTTTTTTCCTAATCCAAGCCAATATCAAACATAATATTTGTCCTGTAATGCAGAGGACTGTTATAAGGTATAAGATTTTTTTATTTATACTTTATAATTTATAATATACTTTATTATGTATCAGTGACTGAGTTCACATCAGCTTAAATTGAATCTTCAGAAAACTTAAATTAAAGGGTTTGCTGAGCCCGGGTTCCTTCAGTTCCCTGATGAAAAAGGTGATGAATCTAACAAATAAAGTGGTATCTGTGGCTTTTTAATCCCTACTCCAGAAACTTTTCTTCTGCAGTTTTTTAATTTTAAAATCTCCAAATTTAAAATTGAGCATGCCAGAAGGTTTATAGAAGAAGAATGTTCAGGCCTACATGTCTTTCCTTCATTCCAATCCTGTGCTTTCAGCTTGGCCATAAAATCTACATGTTGTAGGCTTCTATTTATTCACTTTAGTGTTAAGTAGACAGTCTCCTTTTCTGCTTAGAATTGTGCTCCCTTACACTAAATTGCAGAATTTTCATTTTTGCTTCCGCAAATGTTGTGGGTGAAAAAACTCATACTTTGTTCAGTGTGAGCACAGAAATAGTAATTAATAACTAAAAAAAATAATTTTACAAAAAACCTTTTTATCTGATATTTCTATATGATATTTATATATAGGGTAGCACAGATGTGTTGCCTTAAATACTCAGATTTTTTTTCACTTGGATTTATGTGTCTTCCTCTGCTTATTCTCAACATTACCTTATATTTTTGATGGATGTGGGTCTTGTTTGAAGGCAGTGTAACTGATAACTTCCACTTCTGAAAATCTGGGAATAGAATGGAAAGTGGTTATATTATCTTGTTATATATGTTTTTTATTTATTTTATTCAGGTTTTGTTTATTTGTAGGTTTTTTGCTAGCTTATACTTTCTAAGAGAAGTAATCATTTTACCTGCAATGTTTGCATGCTTCCAGTTTGGTGGCAAGGTTGTTCTGAGGCTGTGAATAGTAACTGCTTATGGGAGCACTGATATTTAATTCTTCAGGCTTTTCTTGTCTTTGAGGTTTTTCTCTAGTTGTTTTCATTGTACTGACCATTTCAAACATTTCCTTTGTATTCAAAGTACAGGAAGAAGGGCTGAAAAACAGTCAGGATTGACATTTGAAAACTTTCCTTGATTTTATGTTGTTGTAACTTGTTCACCTGGCAGCATTCATGAATAAGCTTGTAAAGGAGAGGTGGGTGACCTCCGTGCCTCCGTAAACCTCTATACTTTAAAATTGTTTAATCTTTATTTTTGAAACAGCTAAGTCTAAATTCTACAAAAAAGTGAGATCAAGCTCTTCTTGAGGAACAATGACATAATGCAGAGATGGTACTGGAAGCCTATGGTAACTTTATGATATGAAGACACAATTAGCATAAGCCTCTACTTTTTTCCCCTTAAGCTGGGAAAGTCCTACTCCCAGGTAAATTGCCTATGTAGTCTAAAATTTCCGCTGAGTTTATACTAATGTTTTGGCCAGTTAATTGGAAGGAAAGAACAAAACCATTGAATTTCCTCAAAGGTGAGAGGGATTTTTTTAAGAAAAATTAATGCAATTTCAGTGAACTACACTGTACCTTAGGAATGTATCAGGAGATTCAGAAAAATGTTCGATGCCATTTCTACTCCTGAAGAAGGATTAAGTGCTTACTTTTCTGGAAGAATAATTTATACCCCACAGTATTGCTTAGAAAACACAATATAATTAGCTTGTCAGTGTAGGAAAATTGGTGTCATTACTCTTTGCTAGATATCATGAAACTGGTCATTAAAAGCATAAACAAAAACTAATGGTCACAGTGTTGGCATCCTGTGGAATTTAAAAGCAGTATTTTAAAAAGTAAGATAAGACTTTTTCATTAAAAAAAAAAAAAAAACAAAAAAAACAAAACACAAAACCAACTCCCAAAAAAACCAAAATAGCACACAGCACAGTGATGGAGTGCAAGTTTTCTCATAGGTATTAAGACATGATTTTCTTTTAGGTGTCTTTTCTCATAAGGGGGCATGCATACAAAAGCAGTAGCCATATGCAAGTGCAAAATGTTAGTAGGGGTGACTTGGGATGTGTGTGTGTGGGGCTTTCCTCATGGAGAATAAATTCTACTAGTTCCTTCTGAAAATGAGTCTGAACTTTTAATCAAATCCCTGTTTTGGAATGTAACTAACTTCTGCTCTCTTAAATATTGGCAGATGCTTAGAGTATTCAGTAAAGAAACAAGGTGCTGTTGCCTCTGAGAGCTGAAATGGGATGTAATTTCTTTTTATCCACATTAAGTGGAAGATCGTAAACCTTTTTTTGTTGGAAGTACCAGAAGGGAGCAGAATGCTGATGCAGCACTGAATGTATATCAGCAAGATTTGTGCTGTGACAAGGTGCTATTTGCTGCATAATTAGGGAAGGTTTAGCAGATGTTGATTCAGTGGAAACCTTATTTTGGGAGGGAAGAGAGACCATCTGGGAAGAGAATGGCTGGCCTTTTTGGATAATAGGAACTAGTTTGTGAAATCTAGTAATTAACTGAAGCATTTGAGAATACTGACAAATTGATGGTCAGCAGTAAGGGTTCATTGCTGTCTTAACTCCAAGACTGGGGTGCTACCGGGAGTGGTGGGCAGCCACCTTCCTTCACCACCTGTGTGGTCTAACCTCCATTAGGTTGGCACTAATAGTACTCGAGGCTCTGTAATAAAATAACCTGAACAAAACAAGGATTAATGTTCAGCTGGCTGATGGACACTGTTGGTTGATACATGCCTGCTGGGATTGGGGTGGAAATCTTCTACCTGAGATGGAGGGGCAGCAGAGGGATTCAGCTTTTATACTTTGAAGCTCTCTATTCAAAGTGAACAGGCTAATGTTGGTGCTTTAGCATTCCTAGCATTATTACTAATAAGTAAGAAATAAGAATTGTCTTTGAAGTTTTATCATTGAGGAAAAGCAGAAAACATAATTCAAGGAAAAATGCTTAAATTAAATTCCCTTTCATGACAAAGAAGAACACAATAGGCAAAAAGCTGATACTTTCTGAAAGGTATCATTATCTGTGCAGCAGTTTTGTTAGGAAGATTAAATTTGTGTGCCTATGAATCAATGTGCTGTAGTTCTTGATTCCAGCAGGGGAAGAAGTTCAGTTTGAAGAGTGAGGTCTCTGTCCTGTGATAATATTTGGTTTTTGTGGCAAAGCTTTGCTAGCAGAGGGCTGCAGGGGTGCTTCTCTGAGATCAGGAGCTGTGATGCTAGCACTTAATGTCTGCAGAAAGCTTGATCAAAGCTAAACTTGTCAGTAATTACTTTCTCCACTTTGAAAATTAGGATTTGCTGCTGGACACTTCATTGTGCTCTAAAATTGAGAGAAGAGTACCTTTTGTTTGTATATAGTAGCAAATCATGTGTCTTTGGCATCTGGACGTTAACTTGGCTTCGTGGGCTGATGAAAGCGACTGTTCGGCTTCAGCTTGCTACTAGGGGTTGGTGTTCTCTTGTTGAATGGCTTTTCTGCGTTGCCACTTGTTTTTGCTTGTGGCTCCAGATTTTATTGGAACCACTCTGTTCTAGTTTGGCAGGGATAGAGTCAGATTTAAACCACAACACACTGATAATGAACTAATTTTAGTTAATACAGCAAAGGCTACAAACTAAACTGGAAGTTTACTTAGACCTAGGCAGGTCTTTGTTTTTAAAGGTGAGATTGAGTGAATCAGGAAAAAAGTTCTGTATGGCAAATTAAAAACAGGAAGGTAAGGGTTATTTATGTGGAAGAGGCTGGAATTAGTTGAAAAGGTTGAAAAGGTCAACCTTTTCAGGAAACAGTTGATGAATCATTTTTTTTAGCTTCTCTCCATTCCAAAGTATCTGTAAGAGTATTAGCTGATCAGTATTGTGGGCTATTGTAGTGGGTTTCTGTGGCTGTGTTTTGGTAGTGGGGGGGGCTACAGGGGTGGCTTCTGTTAGAAGCTGCTAGAAGCTTCCCCTGTCCCATGGAGCCAATGCCAGTCAGCTCCAGGATGGGCTTCCTCCTGCTGGCCAAGGCCAAGCCAAGCAGGAATGATAGTAATGCCTCTGTGATAACATATTTAAGAACAGAAGGTTGTTGTGCGGAAAGAATTCCAGCCAGGGAAGAGCGTAGTGAGAACATGGGAACAACAATGCAGACACCAAGGTCAGTGCAGAAGGAGGGGCAGGAGGTGCTCCAGGTGCTGGAGCTGAGGCCCCTGCAGCCCGTGGTGCAGCCCATGGTGGACCATTGGGGTGCAGAGACCCCCCTGCAGCCCATGGAGGAGCCCATGGTGGAGCAGGTGGATGCAGGCAGGAGGCTGTGATCCTGTGGGATCCATCCATGATGGATCAGGGTCTTACTGAGGACCTGCAGCCCATGGAGAGCAGAGCCCACACTGGAGCAGGTTTTTCCTGGGTGGGACCCATGCTGGTACAGCTCATTTGTGAAGGACTGCACCCCATGGAGAAGTGACCCACAGGACAGCAGTTTGTGAAGAACTGTTCCCTGTGGGATTGACTCCCATCGGAGAGGTCCATCAAGGACTGTCTTCCATGGGAGGGACCCCACGGGAGCAGGGGAAGGACTCCTCTGCCTGAGCAGCAGCAGAAACAACAACTGACCATAACCCCCATTCCCCATCCCCCTGCACCGCTGGTGGGGAGGAGGGAGAACATGGAAGGAAGGAGGGGTGGGGGGAAGGTGTGTTTAAGATTATTTTACTTCTCACTCTTTTGCTCTGACTCTGTTAGTAATAAATTCAGTTAATATCCCCACTTTGAGTCTGTTTTGCCCATGATGGTGATCAGTAAGTGAGCTCTTAACTCAACTCATGAATCCTTCGCTGGTTTTTTTTATCTCCTCTGTCCAGTTGCAGAGGGGAGTGAGAGAGCGGCTCTAGTGGGTACCTGGTGTCCAGCCAAGGTCAACCCACTACAGATATATTACCAACTTCATGCATCCCTTTTAAGCCATTCTTAAGAGTCTGCAGAACTGACAGCAATCTTGGCATATTTATTTGTGTACTGTACTTTGCAATCTTATGGTGTGTTTTTCAAATTTCGAAAAACTTTTTTATAATGTTTATATAGCTAGAGAGATGCTGGTGTTGTGCTTTACTTCATGAAATGGAATGGTATGAAATGGAATTATTGACTTTCATTTTTTCAGGGCTTTAGGCATTCTTTTGATTCATCTGAAATGTTTTCTCATTCAAAGTAAGGAATTTGTAGGATGTTAAATGAAAGGTGTGAGGAAATCTTAATAAGGGAAGATTTATTCCATGTCAGAGGCTTTACATTGTGTCTGTGCAGGCATTTTTAGTGGATAAACTCATTAGTAGATATTTGAATAATTTAAGAAAATGAGTGTATGCAGAAAAATGCTGTGGCCATCCACTGGTATGTAAGGAATTTGANGGTGTGAGGAAATCTTAATAAGGGAAGATTTATTCCATGTCAGAGGCTTTACATTGTGTCTGTGCAGGCATTTTTAGTGGATAAACTCATTAGTAGATATTTGAATAATTTAAGAAAATGAGAGTATGCAGAAAAATGCCATGGACATCCAATGTGGCAATACTGGTATGTAAGGAATTTGGTGCTAATTTAGTCCATGCACAAATTGCATGTGCAGCTGAGATTTAGTAATCTGAGTGTATATTTCAGGCATAACTGCATGTATTTAGATGCTTAACTGTTCTAGCAGAGTTTAATTATACCCTTGGAAATAAAGTCAATGATAAAGAAGCATGGCTGAGGTAGAACATTTTGTTTAAATCCTTGCTTTTAAACCATTGGTGGATAAATATGGTTGGTTTGAAAGCTGTCCTCTGTTTAAAATTATTTGGTTTCTGTTGTGGTTGAATTGACAGGCTATGATCCTGCCCTTATTGAAGAAGGGAATGTTAATAGTGATGGCTGTTCTTTCATGCAGCAATTGACTGCACTGTCACAGAGCCACTCTGTACTTAGTCTCCAGCAAACTCTTTAGCTGTGTTTTTAATCCAGAGTATCTGGAAAGAGCAAAACTTTCGGGGTAATAATCATGGAATAAGGAAACTGCAGTACAGATAAATTACTTGGAAAATGATCATTCATTAGATGAAATTACTGAAGTACTTGAAGTGGTCCTTAAATGACTCTTGGGGAACACCAGGGAAGGAGAATGGACAAGCTAGCTTACTGTGAACCCCTCTAACTGTTTTTGGTTGATGGTTGGTTTTGGTGTTTTGTTTTTTTTTTATGTCGAGCAATCAGTGTCTGTTTATGAATTGTAGTCCTAGTTAAGCATAAAGATCAACCAGGCTTACTGACTTGGGCTTCTCTCTGGTGCTCTTGGAAGTAAGAGCAAGGAAGCAATGGCAGTGATTGCTTCAGCTGCAGCAATGCCTAGAATTTCCTTTACGTTTTGTCTTGTATTTAAGGGAGACTTCACTGGAAAATTGCATAAGCCTTCTGTCAGGCAAGACTCACTTAAGAAGAGTCGTTATGTTGGCTCAAGAAAGAATTTTGAAGGACACCAGGATTTACACCATGTACATAAAATGAAGTAAACATCTTCACACATTAGTGAAGGCATGTTTTCTGTCACAAATTACCTCCTTATTTTCCATGCATAACTTCCAGGAGTATCTGCTCTGTGATCTTGCCAGACACAGTGGTTATGCTTCACACTTTCCAGTCAGTGGCAACTTCACCAGAGTGCCATAACTTGTCAAATAGGATGGACAGTGGCTAGCCACTTCCTCTGCGAGTTCCCTCAGGATCCACGGATGCATCTCATCAGGTTCAATGGACTTATGCACTTTCAGGTTTCTTAGGTGGCCTCAAACCTGATCTCCTATCATAGCTGGTACTACTTAGTCTTGCCTCTGCTTTCCTAATATCTAACCTAAATTTCCCCTCCTTCAGTTTGTATCCATTATTCATTGTCCTATCGTTTCATCAGTTCCTGACAAAGAATCACTCTCCAGCTTCCCTGTAGGGCCCCTTCTGTATTATAGTTGAGAGCTGAGAAATACCTTCCTATATTTAGCATTTGTTGTGAAATTAACCTTTATAAGCATTTTTTATTTCCAGAAGGAAAGCATCCGTGCCCTTTTTTCTTTGAAGTACTTCTCCTTGCTGCTTCATCCCTACTTAATGTTCTGCAGTCTCTGGCTGTAATCAACAGGACATAGCCCTCTACTTTATTGTGCTCTCAAATCCTCGCTTAGACCCTGAAGTGCTGTAATGATGGTTACAGAGCTCAGGGTGGCTGCTTAGTTAAAATGGATGCAGGGCTGGCCAGCCTTACACGGAGTGGTTTGCCACAGAAGTCTTTTCCAGCATAAATGATGGATTATTACCCTTGTTGTAAGAGAGGCATTCTGAAATGCAAACCTTACAGACTGCTTTTATTTATTTATTTTTGAATGCTTTCTTTTTTCAGTTACCTTTTGCCAGACATTTAGTTGATGCACAGGTTGAAAAGTACTGTATTTGAAACCAATGTCCTCGCCCCCAAAACAGCTGTGTTAACAAAAATTTATGGTGTACATAAGACCTTGTAGTTGATTTAAGTAAGCATGTGAACATATAACTGGAGTTCATAATTCCTAGTTAGCTACAAGGCACCAGTTCGCATCTAAAATATTTATTCAAAATGCTGAAGTGTTTGTTGCTTCTGTAGGCACAGATGTTCATTTTATGTCATGTGTAAGCATTTAAGTATTGGAATTGTGTACCTGCAAAATTGTGCAAAGCTGTATCAGAAATTCTTCTAGTGCTAATAACAGTCAAAGTGCAGCAGTGTGGAGTGGTCAGGCCAATAAATATCTGAGATGCTGGGTGGGTTTGGAGAGTCTGTTGCTAAGGAATGTGATGCTCTGTTGGCTTATGTTTCATTTGCATTACACCAGCTGGTTTTGGTCTGCATATGTGCACTCTTGGTGTAGTTACATGGTGAGTTCAGTGCAGTTGCAGTGTAGTACAAGGGGTTCTGTTTTCTGCTAGTTTTTGGTGCTTTTCTACTTCTTCTCAGTCATTACTGATAACTCAGAGGCCTAAAGTAAGGCTATAAATGAGTCCTTAGTCCAAAATTGTAAAAATAATTATAAGTAATCATACAAGAAGCATCTGTAGTGTTTTTATAACTGTATATAGTGAAATACATACATTTTTCTCTCTTACTGAAAGATATATAAGGAAAAAAAGACAGATTTGAGACGTAACTAACAAGTAAAATCATGTTTTTAGAACTGTTCTACAGAAAATGCAAGTTGGTTTCTAAGACAGAAGTTACCCATGATACCAAGCTCTTCTGCTTAATGTTGCCAAAGGGCACACATCTCCATGTTCCCACTGGACAACATGTTTACCTCAAACAAACTATTACAGGTAAGAAAAATTGAAAATGTAGTAATGGATTCCTTTTCATAGTCTTGAGAGATTGCCAAGTCATGGCCACTAATTCCCTGGTTGTAGTTAGAAAGTTTCTACTTCCAGGATCACAATCAGTGCTTAATAATGAACTGACTGGATTAATATTGATGGAAAGCTAACTACTGAGGTGGCTGGCATTTACTGTTGACCTTATTGGCTCTACTTTCAACTCTCTCTTTAGAATATTCTCTCTACTGAAGTAGTGCTGTTCATCTATAGAATCATAGAAT
>VYXB01009188.1:431552-454587 GCA_013397135.1 Pachyramphus minor | reverse complement strand
TTTTTCATTATTTCTATAATATATAAAATCACTTATGTAATATCCTACATAACTATATGTATTATATACTCTATATTATTACACATTGTCATAAATATGTAAACATAAATATTAATATATTAAATACTACCTATTAATATATATTATAAAACATTCTATACTGCTATATATTACTACATGTTATATATCATTATATATTAATATGGTAACCTATCATATATGTAATTACAGATGATGTATAGAACATAATTATCTAATATATAAAATTATATCATATTAAAATATATAGGTGATGAAACAAAGTTTTGTTCTAAAGCATGTCACTTTTAAAACCTAGTTATTATTTCCATCTGAATACTGCTCTATGCATGACATGAGAGATTTTTAAATACCAAGGCTCCCATCTCTTACAAAAAACATTTTATTTCTTTTTCTCCTCTATCAGCACATAAATTTGGTGTGCAATGCTTTAAGAGAGAGCAATGATACGTACTTGGGTTGATGGGTTGTACGTCAAAGGTCCAGGATGAGCAAGACAAATTCTGCAAATTCTCACTCCCAGAGAGCCACCCAACTGAAAGGAACAGGGCACTTTGAGAGTGAGGGTTGACTGTAGGAAAATAGGCTGGAAAATAATAATTGAGACCCCAGAGTGCCCATAATTTGGAAACATTCACTGCTGACCTGCCTCACAAACCATTTCTCTTACCAGATGCTTAATGTGCTTGAATTTGCTTTGGATATAATAATAATTAGTACTGGATAAAGAAGAGAACTGTACAAGTGTAGGATTTCAGGAGGGGCTGCTAAAGACCCCTCATTTTCCTGGTAATAAATTCAGGAATGAAGAAAATTGACAAGATCATATTACACAACTCATTTCATAGGAAGATATGTACTACACTATAACTACACCAGTATATAAGTTTCAAAATATATATTTAGATAAAGGCCATGGAAATTATCAGCTGCTGACATGGAGCTGTAAAGCTATGACAGGTGATTAAAGATATTAAGAGAAGGGGCAGGGGGGAACAGGAGGAAAAGGTATAAGGGGTCAAGAATTTGGAGATCAAAAAGGGGAAGAATTGCTAAGGCTCTGCTGGAGATGAAGTATTATTAAAAGAAAAATGACTGTCAGGTGTAAATGCAGTTTGGATGGGAAACTGTGTGTGGGGAGGATGAGGTCAGAACAGAGGAGGAGAAATAAGGGTAAGAATGAGATGGATTTAAAAAAAAGTACAAAAGTATAAAGCAGAAAAAGGGTAATTTAGACCCATGAGCTAATGTGGAAGTACCCGTACCAGAGACTGTAAAAACAAGAGGAAACTGAAGGTACAATAGTAAAAAATGCCATTAGGAAGACAGTCTTAGAGAAAAATTATATCCAAGTAACAGGTGGGCAACCCACATATCCATGGACCTGAACTCACAGGAATAAAGCTGAACACTCTCAGCCACGGCCCCTTTTCACAGATACTCAGAAACTTTGAGGGAACTGGATTTTATCAGAACATTGAACAAAACAGAAGTGCTGCAAGAAGAAAAAAGGCTGGGTATATTACAGGTGCAAGCCAGAAACATATTTTGACATTTAAAAAAAAAAAAACAAACCTGTCCCCAGCTTTTTTTGGATCAAAACATTTCAAGCCTCTGCTTTAAACTTTCACTTCCATTGCAATGACTTTCAGTGTATGGTTAAAAAAAATCATCAGGATTTGAAATGAGAAATCAGGTAAGAAATCAGAATTTGAATTTCTGTGTCTGACAGCACTTAAGGAGGTTGATTCTTCCCTCCAGGGAATGATTTTTCCACCACACAGATGTGACACCTTTAGATCAAATAAGGTTCCATAGCAAGTAGAATGTAAGTAACAAGAGGAAGGTCTGAGGTCTTAATGGGTCCCCTTCCTGTGTCACTTAAGGACTATATAGGACTAGAATTAAGATATTGTTAAAAAAAAAAATTAAAATTAAAGCATTAAAATTTAAGAATTTTTTTTAAAAAAAATATGCAGTAAATTTCCAGGAGGATTGGAAGGAGAGAAAACATAAAGTTTCTGAAAACCCTGAACTCCAGAGTCTTTGCCTCTACTGCATTTGATCCATAGTAAAAATGGAAATACTAGAAAACTTTTGTTTTGGGTTTTTTTTTGGCAACAATTCAAGAGGCAGGAACACTTCTTAACTCAAAATGAATTTTTTGTGTGTTTTAGGTATTTAATTTCACCCATCAAAATTTTGATTAGTGAAAATTAGAGCTATTTTGAGTGTTCCAATTTAAAGCAACAGTTCATTAATCATATTCATCTGCTCCTCCTAAACAACATCTGTTTCTCACAAGTCCAAAAATGAAAGGCTGCTTTATTTTAAATAACAGACAGTGGGACAACAGCACTATCAAAAGGGCCTTCTGAAAAATCACAGGCAAAAATAGTAAGTAGGAGGTTTAAGTACACAGAGGGAAATTCCATTTCCTGATATTTTCTGTTTCTCAAACCCCTAAGATGTAGAAAATGGTAATTTTGCTGATGGTTACTAATTATAGTAAAAATCAAGACTGTCCTGCAAATGAAGATGTCTTAATTAGAAAATGAACAATCTTATTTAGAAGAACAGTAAGACCTGAATCACAAAAGAGAAAAAACAGGGTAATTCTCGGACCTATCAGAAAAGCTTAGGGGCTCATTATTTCAAGTCATCTTCTCTAGAAATAGGATGATATATAGATTATATATTGAATAACCTTGATACAGAGCCCACTTGTGTAAATGGAAAGATCTGCTCTGACATCTAACGAATCACTTTTTGAGAAGATGATGAGCTGGTTATGACCAGGCTCTGTTTTTTTTAGTAGATTTTGTTGGGTTTTATGTGCAGCGCATTAGCAGAGAATAATTCATGTGGGAATTCAGGTTTGAAAACCAAATCAACAAATCAAAACAACTGCGAGCTGAATTCTACGGCTGCAGAGTTTGAATGTGGGCAGATGGTCATGGAAAGGGTTTCTTTCCCTGTTCTCCTTAAACGGGGCTGTTGCTCCCAGCAGTAACAGTGAGTGTTGCCCCAAGGAAATGCAAGTTTATATCTTACCAAACACCTTGGTACTTCTAGCACTGAGGAAACCAGCGTGTTTCTTGCATGTACCCTTTAAATGGGATGTTTTTCCCCTTTTTTCTCTGGACTAAAAGATAAGTTAAAACATGGATACATTACATACTTCCATAACACAGTCCCAGTATCAGATTAAGGACCCCTAGAACAGTAGTACTACTGATAATCCACCAAAACATGCATGACAGAACATCTGAGAGACTATGAAAACCAGATTCAAGTGAATATGTTTTTAAGAACTTCTCAGACAGTTTTAAGGCATCACAGAACTTTTCTTGTCTGTCAGACATCATTTGTATTTCTGTATTTAATGCCGAGAGAATTGTTCACATTAAAAATATTATAAACTGATTAATCTGCATGATGGCAAAGACTTAGAAAACATAGAAATCTTTTGTTATAGTAATGGAAAACTCTAAATAAATGTGGCTTTAGTTGTATTGCGTGACTGTAGAAGACAAACACATCTTTTCAGATGTGCCATGACAAGTCACTTCACTAATTTCTTCCCTCAACTGTATTATAAAACAAGAAATTTGTTTTGATGATCACAAGAACGGCTAAGGGTAAAAATTAACCAAATCATAATATCGAAATAAACCAAGCAATAATATTGAATCAACCTTCCCTGAAAACTATAATACTTTTTTTTCAGTTCATTGCTATTCCCATATCCCAAATTATTGTCCCCTGCTATAGAACAATAGGTTTCATCAGGATTTTTTTCACTGGTGTGTGAAATTAGATCTAAACAAGAGCTGACTTTGTCACTGTAAACTGAACCCTGGATGTATCAGAATCCAAATAAAGTTTAATTATTGTACATGTTAAATAAAGTCAGAGTGTATTAAGTAAGAAGCTTTTTGCTACGTTTTTAATGTAGGCCTGTAGGATTCACTCCTTTCTACTCCTCCTAAAACTACCAGGAAGTTTTCCACCCATGTCAGTGAGCTCAGGGTCTCGCTACAGTGGTGGAGTTCTATGTAGGAAGAAGCAGCTCTTCATTTTCCTGGTCCTGACAGATTTATCAGAAATGAGAAATACACTATTCCACCCAGTGGAAGGAAGAGCAGAAGAGTCTTACCTTAGTAAGCTCTGCCCGTGAGTGGCTGCTGGGATACTGGGAAAAGCCTGAAGTGCTGATTTTCCACTTGTTTGAGCTGCATTTGGGCTGGAACACCCCGAGCTCTGAGATGACTGTGGCTCTTTTTATCACTCAGAGCATGCAGCAGGTTTTGGCTCTGTCTGCCACTACGTGGTCTTTACGGAAGATAATGGTTTGCTGACTCCAAACTGGGCTGAACTGCACACAGGGAGTTACAACAGGCACCAGTATTCCAACAGCACAGTCTCCCAGGAGCCCTGCACCTGCTTCCATAGGGAGGAATGACAATGCACAGACTGACTTCTGCACCGCAGAGGAAAACACAAAAATCCCTGTTGTAAACAAAAATCCCCAGCCTGGGGTTCCAGTTGCCTTTAATCTGCCCCTTCCTTGCCCCAGAGGAGCTGAACACCAGAATAAAATGGCAGGGGAAAAGCAGATAAATCAGAATTTGACCTGGGGGTTTACACCACATCACAGCTGCCCTCAGCACCAAAAGACATCACAGCAGATTAGTGTGGCCTGAATGTCAAATACCAAACAGGGAACAGACCACAAGTGAAGGTTCTGTCCCTGTAAATACCTAATCAGTACCAAAGATCTACTTTCTACTTACCAGTTCTTTAGGAAAAAAGAGTGCTGACATTTATCTTGGAGGACAGCCCCCAGCAGAACGTAGAAGTATCCCAGGTAACAGGCAAGGAGACCACACAATGCTGGTACATAAGCAAATACATTCTGTTCCCCAAGGTCAGCGATTTGTTACAAGGGATTTATATTCAAAACATCACAGATTCAAAATAGTGCACTTGGGCTGATATGGAAAATGTCAGCTCACTCCCTCTCTCTCCCCTACGAACAGCTTTGGGGTTTATTTTTACTGATGTACATTTAAACATAGTTTAGATCAAATTAGGGTCAGGGAAGAGACTTTGGTAACTTTTAGATGTGACTTTATATCTGTTACATTTATATGCAACTTTTACATATATGCTCTCCCTGCAATGTTTACAGCCCACGTCAAAGCAAGGCAAGCAAAACTGAAATAACCTTTCTTTTAAGGAAGCAAAAACCTTCTAGTAATGCTTTGCTGTAAATGCAATTATTCTAATTGCTCCCATCATTAAAGGCACCTGAGACCACGTTATTAGATCAGGACCAGTCTGGTGAGGAGAACTGTAAAACTCATGTACTTACTTATGCATGTATCCATCTGCACTCCCCGTTAAGTTCATCTGCATGACAGTTTGGAATTCTGTCTCATTGCAGCAGTATTTAAACACTGTGTTGTTATGGTGACAGCAGAAGATGTAGGATTTATTGTCGGAGAGACGGGGGCAGTGAAACCCGAAGTGGTAGCGACCTTTGTAGTCCGTGTACGGCTCGCAGACCCGAAAATGTGCAGACAACACTGTAAAACCAAGAACAACATCAGCTTTGTGAGTCACTTGTGTTATCAATAATAGCTTTTCAGGCTTAAACAGTTGGGGTTTGATTTCTGAAAAACATTCATATCTCAGAACTTTCAGCATCATAACATTTTAGTACTTAGAGACCACAGTATTTAGGCTCTCGCTGTATTTTGAATCTTATTGTTTCTGATTAGCATTGCTTAAGGGAAGAGGAGAAGTGCCCTCTGTGCTTAGAGGCACAAAAATATTTAGGGAAACATTTTCATATTGCTGTTCTAAATATAGGCATATCCATAACACACAATGATGTCCATGTCTGCTTCTCCTGGGGTGATTTAATAAAAACCAAAAGGTCTATGCAGAAACTGCAATAAAAGTTCGCTGGCACTTGGTTTACAGTCACTGTTCCTGACAAAAAACATCTTCTCTATTGTAAAGGTCATTCTTTGATAAGTATTATTCTCTCAGAAACAGTAATTAAAACCAGCATAACAAATCTGAACAACTCTGAATTTGCAAATAGACAGAACTAATAATAAGACCTTTAAAATTATGTAATACCTGTAAAATACCTGTAAAGTACTACTAATAATACCTGTACAGGTGTTCCTGGGAGTTCTCACTTTAATAAGTTCTCACCTAGAGAGTTTATTAAAGCTCTGAGAACACTTTTTTTTTACTGCAGTGTGTCACACTGATTTCACCATCACTTTTAGTGGGGAGGGGTGGAAAAACATCTCCATAGATTTCCTTTCCAAAGTGGTCATAAGCAACCACATGAGACCTCCTGGTTGATCTGAAAAGTCTTTCAAGAGATAATATTTGGTTGCACATTATGCCAACATTTTAACTCATTCATAATTTGTGTTATTAGGCCTTACATCATCATTTATTGCACATTTACAATATAGACACCCCGAAGGGCTCAAACTCTGAGCAAATGTAGAAGTCAAGAGCCTGAACACTCTTGGCAGTGAAATGTTTTTACCCTGACCAGAGAAGAGTCACAGCCATGCTGTGGCCTGTGCAGTTCATAAGGTCACACCAATTAGCAAAGGATATTCACTTCAGACTGACAAAATTAACCCTTGTAATTTGGTGTATGATTTTTCCATCAACTTACCAGCACAAGAGGTTACAGATAATGACTTGCATGGATTTCACTTAGCTGTGCTGTATCCCAGAGTCCCTGTTGATCTGTAATTGCATCTTATCTGCCTAATCCTCATTTCTTCCTATCTTGCTTTAAAAAAGCCTATTCCTAACGCTTTAGTTTCTCAATTTTATAAAATATATTCATTTCAAGATGCATTTTGTGACAGTGGAGGTGACTTCTTTATTTCTGTGTACAGGGGGTAGCCTAGAACAAAAAACCTAAACTGAACCAAGGTAACTTGTACTGCTCTCTGAGTCAAAAAGCATCCCCTTTAAGCATTTAATACTTATCTATATGTGTGTGTGTGCACATACCTGGCATCATTCAACAAAAGAAGAAACCCTTTTGCAGATTAATTGAGTCAGGGAATGAAAGTGCTACTTCTAAAGGAACACAGATGTTGAGAAAAGTAATTACATATTTTGCCCTGCCTGGGAAAAACGTTGTGTTCCAGATGTGAGGACACTGTCACCAGTGCAGAAATTGGCCTCTGGTCCTGTCACTGGGTTTTACCACTCAGAGGTTTAGTTTGCTCTGTGTTTTTTCTCAACAGCAAGTGTGAAAGTGTCCCCTGATCCTTGAATGGTTCCTTTGCCCATTTAAAAAGGAAAACAAACTTTTTTGGGAATAAAACCAGAGGGAAGTATGATTACAGACTGAAGGGAGAATTAAGATAACATCAGGTCACAGGAGGAGGAGTGTCTGTAATAAGATGTAGTCCTAAGCACATCCTTAAATAGTAAAATGTGTGTCAGTGATTAAAATAAATGCACAAATAAGAGCATGATGTGATGATTAAATTACATTCTGAACTTGAGAGTCTGTGTGTGGTGGATTAACCCCGGTAGGCAGCTGCTTGTCACTCCTCCTCTCCCAGTGAGGGAATCAGAAAGTGAGAAAATTCATGGGTCATTTAATAAATGAGTAAGAAAAAAACCCCACAGCAACATCAACAAGTACCTGGTGCACACTGAAAGAACTTTAACAACTTCTTGTAATCTGTGTAAGTTCACCTGCTGTCTTTGCTTCTCTGTGAACCAGAAAGCCAATAAACAATGTGTGATTTTTTAAAGTATTTTTCCTGAAAATAACTTTTTGCTTAAATCCTGAGGATTAAAGAACCTTTTTTCTATAGAAATACTTCAGCTGAAAGCATTGTACCTGAAAGGCTCTTAAATTGTCTGTTGCAAAGACAGCAGCTGTTTCTGGAGTTCTCCTGTGCAAATTCTCATGCTATTATTGAACAGGTACAGATGCTCCTATCTCTATTCCTACTGATTTCCAGAGGATGCTCTGTCATGCTTCAGAGGGATTTAAGCTTATCTTAAGATTTATCTACTCTGCCTTAAAAGTATGCAGCCAGGATAAAACAAACTGCTACTTCCCTCTCTGTTCACAGTTAGAGATCTGGGCAACACTGATCACATTTTAAATTTAGCCACTACATTTTTAAAGCCTCGAGGCTTTGAGAAGGGCTGGTCTTTCCAAGCTTTCCGTATGGATCCACAGAAATATTCCTCTGTGTTCATTTTACCACGTGTTAATTTGCTGTGTGGATGTTCATTTCCTACTGCAAACTAAAAAAATACTGCAGTGTGCAAATAATCTGCCAATTTTTGGCTTGTTAATGTAAGCCTTGCTGTCATCCCTGATTTTATATGAATGTTTCAGTGCATTAAATGACTAAATATCAACATTGTTCTGGGGGCTTTTCTATCACTTGTGCCCTGACTTCTGTTCCACTTGTGGAGTCAGTGAAATTTATGCTTCTAATTGTTAAAAAAAATCCCTTTGGACTAAAAACTGCTTCAAGAATGGAGGATAAAAGACATTGAAATGCAAGTTAAAAACTTGTACGATCAAATCTATTTGGACTAAGAACCTTTTAAATTATTTTTTAATATTAATAAATAATAATAATAATAACAGAAAACCTTAATGTCATAAATAACTCCTAAAAAACAAATGCAACAAATAATCAGAGCACTTGACTCATTCTCAAACTAAAAGCTGACACATTTCTGCACAAATCCATTCTGTGGTTTAGTTATTATTCAATTAGCAACACTGATCCTGTTTTGCAGGAAGTCCATATTAATTTGCAACTATTTTCTCCCTGTGGCACAGAGCAGTGAAAGAGAAAGTATCCAAGTTACCTGCTGACAGGAGTAACGAGAGCAGAACCATCAGCACATTCAGGGACTGTTGACCACAACTTGTCATCGTTGGCTTTCATTGGTCCATTAGAGAATTACCTGTTTGACAGAAAGCAAAAATCATGGTTAAGTGTCTGTTTCATCTCCTTTTCATGGTTCAAACTTTTACCTCCCCGCAAAGCTTTGGTAAAATGAGAAGGCTTTGCACAGCAAGAAAAAAACCCCCACAAACATATAATTTTTTTGGACTTACAAGTGAAATAATTTCTCCTCTGTATGATTTCATTAATACTCCTTTCTCATTTCACCACGAATATAAACAACTGTTTACATCCTTTCCATTAACCCAGAGTGGAGATGAATCACATAAAGCCTTTATTGGATATTCACACCTCCCCTGTAATCTACACTCAGCAAAAGTGGGCTTGTTTCCCTGTCACAAGAATGGGCTGTTGTATGAAGCCTCTAAGGACTAGAAACACAAACAATGCAGAAATAAATTGGCTGCTTTGAAAGCCAATCTGTTTTACCCCATTAGAGGGTGCAGTCGCTCAGAAAGTGGGTCAAGCAACTGAGATGGTTGGAAACACTTCAAAAAAAATTTGAAAAGTCTTTTCATTAGAATCACAGCATTGTATGCAATTGTTATTTCTTGTTTTCCTAGAAAGCAGCGTGAGAAGTGCTGTGGTTTGGCTGCCAAAAATCCTAATATCCTAAAAGGGATCCTCACAACTGGGTGAGACCAACATTAATGTGTGTTCCACATTAATTCAGCATCACCTGCTGCACATTCAACAGCTGCTACAGAGACTCTGCCCCAAAGCAAGTGTTGTCACCACCATGGAATGATTGAGTGGTGCCCAATCCTTTGTCCCTGCTCATACAGACTAACCCTGGATGTATGAGCTCTTCATCCTCACCTCACACTGACATTAACAAATGGGTGCTGTGGTGAGTCTAATCCCTGGGTTGTTAAGGAAGGAAAATGGCAATCGATGTAAAAAATTCCCCTGATTCTGACAGCTCAAGAGACATATTTTGCCTGTGTTTATGAAATAAGTGCTGGATTATATAAATATGTAGTTTACTAGTGTTTTACTACTGAATCAGATTAAAACACCAAGACGATTGCACAGAAGGGGAGGGGGGGAAAATTAACATTTCAGGAGTAACTAAATCCTGAGTAAGACAGATGGATAATGGAGGGGAGACACAGTGTGCAAAGTGTTGAGAGACCAAAGATTTCTCCCACAAAATGCTGTGGTACAAGCATCCACTAGAAAGTCATCTTAGCATATGAAAAACAACAGATCACAGACCTAAAACCTCTGTACAAGAAAACATGATCATTTACACTGTTACCTGCAGGCCAAACCCCTGTACTGTAACTTTAAAACAAGTTTTCAAGGGAAAAACAATTAAGAACCATAACACTGTGAGGAGAAAATGGAAGCACAATAAACTATGAGTGTTAATTAAAAATATTCCTCATCAATACTGTTTGAAAAAGCTGCCACATTTTTTTTTTTTTCAGAAGGAATGTTGTATTAATTACAACACTGGGCAGACCTAAATTTGGAATTGCATAAAAAAAGGAGTAATACCAAATATAAGCCAGAGGTTGAGAATGTAGGAGTTTGTCCAAGACAATCAAGCTACAGAGAACACACCATTGCCAAAAGGGTTTGATATTTTCCTGAGTAAACCAAAGCTGCAGGAATTCTGGTAGTGATTCATTATTAAGGAAAATCTTGGCTTTTGTAGCAGTTAATTAAAAAGAGATCAATAAGCACTCCTGTTGTGTATCTGGGAAGACAAAGATGTTTGCCATAGCTGAGACTAATAAATATTTCCATATCAAGAATAATTTAGGATGACATTAATGAGTTGATACTAAGGTTCCTAATTAGATATTTGCAAACACATGTAATTTGTATTCAGTTATTTCAGCAGAGCTGGATGGGGAACATATAAATCATTTTTTCAATTTGTTGGGAAACAATGGCAGCTTCCAGAGGACCTGTAGAAACCTAAAAACCTTTTTAGAAGTAAATGAGATAATCCAGATAAATTACAAGCATGATGTAGAACTAGAGAAATTTAATGAAATAGTTAATACAGAATCCAATCAATTAATAATTAAGGAGAGCAATATAATTAGTATGTATCACTCTGGGCTTATGGTAAAGTTACCTTTGTTTGTCTCAGTGTCGTTAATTAAAGCAGATTAAAGATAGTTATAGTACGGTAGATGTCTGTAAAATATCTCACTTAGTAGCATTAAGATTTTGAGCAGGCAGTGAGAATGAGATAAAAAAGGACATCAGTTATGGAAGACTAACTCAGATTGGAAATCAGATGCACATTTTTTGGAAGGCACAATCTTGTTAGTAATTGAGTACATCCAGCCTTACTGGGAATTTCTTAAATCAGCACCGTAGGTAGAAATCTAGAAGGGAAAAATTTATTTCAATTATGTCCAACAGAACTGGCAACAATGAAATTGGCATTTCAATCCACATCATGGGATGCTTGTGTTTTTTATGTCAGCTGGGAAATCAAGAGTGGGGGATTAGAACACAAGAGACCTGCACACCAGTGGCCAGGAGAATCTGTGTAAATAAATGCAAACACACACATATCCACACTGGTGACAGCAGGGAAACGCTCCCATTTTAGAACTGCTGCTTCAGTGATCATTACACTGAACATGAGCATTTTTAGGAGGGTAAAATATAACTAACTGTTCACTTGTTGACTGTTCTGAGGGATTTTTTACATGCTGCTGCCTGGCTGAAGCAGTCGTATTTTGTGCAGTACCATGAGGATGTCTCTGAGCTATCAGAGCTGGAAGAGGAGATGGGCAGGAGAACTGGTGACATGGTAAAAGGAAAAGCCTCGACCATACAAAGTATTTCCTAATGTTAGACCATGGGATAGAGAGGGTAGAAACATGGTAATCAGCAGTGATCTAGCTGAATATTTATTTATTATTATTGTTAAGCAGCTACATGGTACTTAGTTGCCAAATGGGGTTATACCGTGACACATGTCCACTGTGAAATAGAAGAAAAGGTCCTCACTCATGTTTTTTTAATGTTTTTGGCTATCTTGTCATGGAATAAGGATTATGTTCAGAATATTGCTTTCCCTTGTAGAAGATGCAGCAATGAAAGATTCGAGGAGAGCAACACTCAAAGGAAAGGGGCTGTAAAATCATGATGAAGGAGAACAGACGCTAATGGAAGACAGAGCAGGTGGGTGGCTTTTTGTTTCTGCTGCTGAAGAGCCTGTGACTGAACTGCAACTTCTGATCTCACCCCCAGCACAAAAGCTGAACTGGTTTGCCTTTAACCTCCCTCCTCACCTCAGCCTTTAGACGCAGAGACCATACAGATGTATCAGATCATCACACAGATTTTACTTCTCACCTCCACACTGTGACATTTCAGCTCTTACTCTGCTCCTACATCCACTGCTTTGGTTATCCTTGTAGTTCTACCTAGCTGTCTTTTCTTGAAGGCAATCACTGAATCACTGGACAGAAAAGCTGCCAAGAGAAACAAGCATTCCATGAGGTAAGATTTTGGTGTGGAAGTTATTTTCCCCTGACTCTAAAGGAGAAGAAAAACCATGTTTGGAAGAAAGGTTTAGACAACAATGCACGTTTGGCATGTGTTTTTTTGGTCATTAGAAAGAACAAAGGGAGCTTGCAAGAGAATTTATTAAATACATCAGCACTGCCTCAAAAGTTTGTTCTTGTAGAGACAGAAAATGGAGTGATTCAAGAGATCATTTAACTCATCTTCCTGCCATAGATTAGGTACACCTAAACCATTCTTAGCAGAAGTTCACAGAATGTCCACCACCAAAGTGCTTTTCTAACCTTCTCAGACAATTCCCCAGAGTGTTTCTCCAACCTAGAAAGGATTCCCTAGGTCTAAACTGCAGCTCCTTTGTTTTGATTCAAGCCCATCCCATCCCCAGTGGAGCTGGAGAACGATTTCCCTGCAGACACATTGGTTACACCTCTGCATCCGTCTTTAATTAACACGTACAAGTGCTGTCATATCTTCACTCAGTCTTTTCTTAGACTAAAAACTTATCCTTCTTGCAATCTTTCCTTTAAAACCACCCTTGTTACACCTCCTATGTCTCCTCTTGTATCTGCCTCTACACTTCACGGCAAGGCTGTGCCTGTAACTTCAGTGTCATTTTGGTTCCTGTCACTTATATCTTCTTAGTGCCCTGAAAGTCCTACTAAACATCCCAACAGCTGCCAGCTCTTCCAAGGGAAATAAAAACACAGCATGGCAAGGTGCAGACAACCACAGAGCTCCTGCTAATCCTCACAGTTGACTCAAAAGATAAATAGGTTATCCCTGTTACACCAGGAGACAAACATCTACACACAGACAAAACTATACAGGTAAAAATGCACCACCACATGAGACAAAACTGATGTCCAGCAGTCCTTCCCACTTCTTCCTCCAGTCTTTTGGGACATGGTCATCTTTCACAGGTTAGATGATACCTAGAAAAGCTCTGGTTGCCATAGTCCCTTATTACTATCTGGGTAACACGCTCACTAACCTTAGACACGTATTTAGTTTTGCTGCACTTCCTATACCTCTGGGAGAAAGAGAGTCAAACCAGCAGGGAAGTGGCCTCCTCCCAACCTGTTTGCTCATCTGGAGGCAACAAAAAACGCTGGTTGATTGTGGCAGCAGTGGTGCAATGAACAACATGATCACAGTGCTTGACAAAGCTGTTCAAAATCAGATGGAAAAGAAAACGCTGGGATCCAAACGTAACTCCAGTCCAGCTCTGCTCACTTCTCACATTAAAGCAGGCTTAAAAATGCATCCAGTATGTGTTCATGGACACTATTACAATGAAATTACAGCCCTATTACAAAGGAAGCAATAGAACCAGCATGAAAGAAAACCTGATTATTAAGAAAACGTGGTTTCACACTGCAATAACCTCAAGGAAATGTTGATGAGAAACAGACACCAGTTTGCAGCTTGAAACAACTGAAACAACCTACGAAAAGGAACTGGTGATAGAAAACCTTTTGAATTGTAATGAAGCACTAACTTTACTCAGAGTCTCTTCCTTAAAAACATCTTACTGCACACATGCTTTAAGTTAAGCATGTGTGAGTCTCTACACAACCACAGAGAAAGCATCTGCAGTCAGGGTTTCAGTGCTGCTAGAGATGAGCAAATTTATATTACACTACCTCAGACATGAAATTCTTCCCTTCTATTTTATAAATTTTAAAATTGAAATTGTGAACTGCTTTGTTTTATTTCACACCCCCCTGTGAACTACTCTGTTTTATTTCACACCCCTGTGTTTATTATTTCCCACAGCTGTTCTCCAAACAGCTATGAAGAGACAACACCCATGAATCCTAAAAAATAAAGCTCTTAAGTACAGCCCGAAGACCATCCTGCGAACTTCAAACTGTTGCCAATAGGATGAGGCCAAGAAATCTGTCCAAACTGACACTTATATATCTCTTACCTCTTTTAGCCATTCCCCTTTTCACCCACACCTTTTGTGAGCTGTTGGGACCTGTCCCACACCCACATCACGAGCATCCAAGTTGGAAACAGATTTTAGCAGTTCCTACCCTGAGTATGATGAGCAGCAGAATCTGATACAGAAGTCAAAGGATCCTTTTATTATAGGAGGGTTAATTTTAGAGAACCAGTGGCGCATTCAGACCGTATAATTACAAAATTTAACTGATGTGGAACTTCCCTATGATAGCACAAAATCTTCCTTGACAGCCAAATTCCAAACTGTCTCCACAGCACAACTAAAGATATTAAAGACATTACCATAATGCAAATAAACTCCAGCTAATCAGATTCGTGCTGTGATTCCTTATGTATTTGCATTTGGTAGGATAAGTGTTTGATTTCCCAGATTTATTCCTGATGAAGGTCAGGGAATTTTAGATCTTTGTCCATCCAACAATTGGCCCTTCACTGCGTACATTAGATTTTTTTAGGCAAAAATACCTCAATGACTTTGGGGAGACAGTCAGCTTGTAATAATAACAGCTGCAGTTGGGATGATTCACTGCCACTGATAAACAACTTCAGCTACAGGTGATTTTGTGCAACCAAAATCTCCAGTCAGTCTGTGTGAGCTGAACCAAGAGCTTCATCAATGAATTAATAAATCCAGTGAGACAAAACCATCAAGTCAGGTCTATCCATGGAACAAAGTAACCTGAAACAACTGGATTTTGACTCCGAAATTATGAATGCTCTTGGTCTGCCATGAGGGAGGAATGACAAGGAGACATAAACAGCTTTGTAATAATTTTCTAAGAGTGGGACAGGATACGTTTTTAAGTGATTACAAATCCCTACTGTTAATCAAGTTATCATTTCAGTTTTAAAAAATGCAAAGCTCTTCTCTAAGGAAAATTCTGCTTTTGTTTTTTGAACTACTTTCAGTATAGAACCAAAACAAATGCACTTTAATTTAAAATATTACCATTTCCAAGGCTTAAATTAATAATGTAATTTCTACCGGTTTACTTGAAACAGTTTGTCCAAGTAATTTTAAAGATGTTATTGAGAAATAAAACGAGTTTTGATGGTAACATTAGAGGTTTTATAACAGCCATCTTTTAAAAACTCCATCTCTGCATTATAGCAGACCTCTAAGACCTGAGAATTTGTGTACCTACAAACAGGGCGTTAAATTTGGCTACTGTATTTTTATTATCCATTTGAGAAAAAAAGCAATTTATGCAGTGAAAAATGTGAGTAAATTTTTAGTTTCACCAATGTGTCATCAGCTGTATACATACAGAAAATAAGAACTACCTGTAGTCTCTATGGGACCATTTTGGACACATTTTCCTTTCAAAAATAAACCTTCCTGTGCAAAGTCTGGGACACCCAAAATTTGCTTCATTCTCACATTCTTGATCATCATTAATCAACATCTGCATATAATCAGATTGGTTTCTACTATTCTGTCACTCTGGGTTTGTAAAACACTATTTTGTTCCAAAGTGACAAAATATGAGGATTAAATCAAGCAAAAGTTAAACTCAGAAAAAACACATTAAACATGTCAAATTCAAAGGAATTCAAGAATTCTCATAAATACTTTTTTCCCCCTCTTCCCATCAACTTTAGAAAGATGTTTCCTTTTTCAATAGAAACTATTACTCCATTCCTTTACAACCTAATTAAACATTCCAAGTCCCTGTGGAGGTATCAAATATTTTAGCTCTGGCCACCCACCAGACATCAATCCTTGCAAAGTTATTACCTCGAGCATGGCCTGTCTTACGGCTCTAAAAGGCTCTAAAATGACCTGTTGGTCATCAAGTATTGAAATAACTTGTGTTCCTGCCTAAAAACATCCCCAGGTTATTTAGCATATTGGAAACTCAGGGCACATTGCAATGGGAACCCCAGGTAATCTTGTTGGCTCTAAATCAGGGAAGGGTGCAACCCCTGACTGACGCAGCAGTGCTGGAAAAAAGCTGCCACAGCAAAACCACTTATTTCTTCCTTCCTCATGAGGCTCCTTTAACTATGCCAACACGATATGTAGCTTCTCTGACACAGATGGATCTGCACTGCAAGGATTTGGGCAGCATTATTCCCACTTCCCTAAGGAAAACATCTCAGTGTGCACAGCAAGGCAGGTCTGAGTGAGAACTGGCAGCTGTGCAGGCTCATCTACCCTGGGAAGAAATAGGGGAACCTTCCAGTGCTAAACTTGGTTCATCTAGAACCAGCTCAGCTGCTGATAGTGTTCATACACCCTTGGTGTTGGCAAGGACGAGGCTCAGGAGAAATAAAATGGCCCAGGGAGTTACCTGAGGTGAACTGGAACAATTCTGCACCATGTGAATGGTGCTGGGTTGGCTCTTAGAAAAAATTGTTCAAAAGGCAAAACTTCTTTACTTTTGCAATCTGAAACTAGCCATCAGTGTTCCCTGAAGAGACAAATAACTCCCTGGATTCCAGGAAACGTTTTGGTCTCAAACCTTGCTCACCCTGTCATTAAGGAGGGAAAACACCCACCAGAGTAAACTGAGAAGTCACAGAATCAAGAAGAAAAGGACCCACAGGGATCATCAAGACCAACTCCAAAAGGATTTGCCTCCCTCCTGAAAACATCTGTGATGGTAAATTCAAATGTTTCATATATTGAAATGTTTCTCAGTTACATCACAACTAAAGGCTGTTCTTAAAGCAGAATACACCAGGGTAAGGAGCTGTCACTGCACCAGCTAAGGAGAAAGGAAACTGTGTGGGAGCCTTAACCAACAAATGCTGGAATGAGAAAATGTAGTGTAGGAGGTGGGAGTAACTTCCTTTCACCTGTGCCTTTGAACACACCAGCCCCCCACTGCAGGAGGAAATGCCATTTTTCACAGCTACACACTTAACAATTACGTGGAAAAGCTGGTTTTAAGAGCAGCACATGCCTGTACTACTGCAACCATCCTAACTCACAGCCATTCGAACTAAAGCCCCTTACTTTTGGAACACCAAGAACATTGAACTGTTAACAAGAACTGAATGTTGAAAGTCATAAGGCAGAAGAACCACAGAAAGTGCTGGTGAACCCTTTGTCCTCTCCCCTTAGGCAGAAATACTTGCAGGACAAAAAGGACAATTTTTAGTAGTCAGAACAGCAGGTGTGGAGGTTGCCAAGCAGAAGGAGAAAAGGCATGCAGAGCTACAGAAAAGTGGCTTTCAACAATTTATCTTTGTCTTCTCTTTCCCCAGAGTGCATTTTTGGAACTCAGAAACCAGGTAAAACAAAGCTGTGCTGCTGGTGGTGACATTACACCCCCAAACTCTGTTCCACAACCTTCACAAGATGCAAAACCTGCTTATTTTATGCCTGGCTTAGGGTTTGTGCAGATTTTATCCTGTGCACAAGTAGGTATGAGAGAATCTCCATGAAAAGACTTCTATAGAATTCCAAGAAACTGTTTTTTGACCTCCCATGGATCATCAAACACCCTTTCTCATTGAACCCAGTGGAGCAGAGCAAAATTACAACCATGTACCAGAAGCATTAACTGCAGATTGAAAACACAGCTGATTTAGAATTGGCTTCCTTTGTTTAATATTTATCTATATTTAGATGTATTGTCTATTTATAGCATATGAATATTTATAATAAATTTATACAAGATGCAAATATACATATATAGAAATATATTTATATATCATCTAAATTATAATATTTTTATTTCATAGTTATATCTCTGCTTAGTGGGCAGACATATCAAACACACTGAACAGAATCCTCAGTGTTTCAAGTACTACAACAGCACCTGGGAACTAATTATGACCCACATCAACACCACACTTTGGCTCCAAGCAGCCCCCAAGAAATGACTCCTGCCTGAAACACTTGCAATTTCTATCCCTGTAACTCCAGGAGTGCACAGAGAACAATCTGACTGAGCTCTCTGAAAGAGATATTTATTTCCCATTTGCCTCAGAGACCACAGAACACAACAGATTTGAGAGCTGTATATCAAGTTCTAGATTTAATGCCCTAAACAGGTAAACACTCATTAAAAATGCCTTGTGAAAACCGACCAGGGTAGGAAAAAAGAAAATTACCTATGAGAATATAACCTGGCTTGATGTTGAAATTATTTTTATAAGGTTTACGTAAAAAATAGAGCATGAGTAGGGAATTCTGCTTCATAACTTCAACCTCTGACTGCCACTTTCCAACTTTACTAGCAGAGAAGGCACCTCTTTCAGGTCATTTTAGGGCATGATTATGCCTTGTGTACTAATAAAGTTGGAAAGTGGCAGTCAGAGGTCTAATTTATGACTTTCTGATGGGAACTAGATGCCAGCCACTGTATCTTTGAGGTACTCCTACGAAGTCTCTGACCCAGAGAACTTAAAAGAGAATTATTTAACCCTTGTATAATTAAATACACACCTCAACTCACTGAAAGATCGTGATGAAAGGATACAGGAATACCAGTATGACTTTAAACCATCCTTGCAGAAAACAACATTAAAATATCTCCACACTCACAGGTAGTGAGGAACAGGTCACAATTTGGACATGCTAAAGAAGCAGAATAAACATGTAGAGTTTTAAATCACAATAATTATTTTCAAACTGAGAGGCTTTGTTTCTGGAAATTCTGGCTGAAAACCTGCTATAATCACGTGCATTACCTCACTGAAGTCTTTACAAAGATGTAAAGAACCCCTTATTCACACAGGGAACAGTCTGCTCTTAGTGACCCACTCTTTGGGGTATTTTAGCAATATGAAATTACTTGCATTGGGTAAGTGACAGTTTGATTATCCTGTAACACAGATATTTCACTTGAATGGGGAACACAGAAAAACGATCAGAAAACCAAATCATGAAACATAAGACCAAAAAAACAAAGCTGGTGCTGCAGCATCAAAGGCAGAGGGGGCACCATATTCATGCAAATGCTATGAGCAGAGCGTTATTTTAATCCTAGTATCTCAATGCATTTTCAAGGCCTGTTCCCAAACATGGTATTTATTGTAACAACATTTTTTTTTTACCTTCTTGTCTAATAAAAATAGAATCTTTTTGGCAGCTGCCACAGATGCTCATTCTGCAGTGATTTTCTCTGGCCATAAGGCCTTTGATGCCCACTCCATGATGTATTTATCAGTATGGATGAAGCCACAGAGCCCAGACAATCAATTTTCTGTCTTGGGACAGCAAACTGCATCCAAAATATAGCGGCCTGTGAAAGCCTCAGAGCTCAAATGTAGCTGAACAGAATCTAATGGAGTCTGTGAAGAGCAGAGGGGCTTTTTATGCTTATAATTAACCCACTTCAGCTACAGGTTACAAACCTGAATTCCAGTCTTCCCCCTCATAAAGAAGTCTGATATGGAGAAAGGAGGATTGACATCTGCCTTCCTTATTTCACCTGGAATGACAACTCACAGAGACACCTCTGGACAACTCTGGGGGAAAGATAGCTCATATTTTAAGAGGCAAAGGATAGAAATGAGATAGAAACTGAATGACAGTGTAATGAGAAATGGGGTTGTCCAAGTAAGGGAATAGGAGCCAGATGCAGACATGATTTCTCTCCTCCTGTATAATCTTATTCTATTCCTTCCCATCTTTCACCTGCTTATATTATTATTTAATCCCTCCAGCCAAAATGGAGGGAATAGAAAGGACCAGATGACTTCTGAAGAACTCTTTCTTGTTGTTGAATCTTATTCTGAATAACTATTTTACTCTAAAATCCTTCTCTACCTCTCCATCATCTCTAAGTTCATTGACACGTAATCATTTCCAGCCACAAATCCAAGTCAGCAGTCCACTCACTCCTCAGCTTCCTTGGTAATCAACTGTCTCCTACACTGCTAAACGTACTGCTTTGGTTTGTGGCATTTCAGCAAGGGTCATATATCACTCTGCATTGTCCTCAGTGCCCTATTTTTTCTCTTCAAACAAATCTTTATATCAGTTACATCCCTCTCCCCTGAAACCTCGTGTTTTAATACCCGGAATTCAACATCAGTTAAAAGCACAGACTGCAGCCTGGTTTGGTGTCATTTGTATGATGTAATTACCATCTAGGATTACTAATGTAGGCCTTAAACACAACCATAAATCAAATACACTTTTAAGTATCTTGTCAAGAAGTTCTGCTTTAGGAGCATAATCTGGATTTGTAGTCATAGCAGAAGGCAGTAAATAAACACAGCCCTCCTAAGAAGACTCAACTAATCCAAGGTCTTTCATGCAATGATATAATTTATTTCTATTTATCCATTTTGCACTAATAAAGATCTGATTGTCCTGGCCACAATACTAAAGGTTTTCTAAGCATTGTAAACTTGCCAAGTAAAGGAAGTCATCTGCCCAAAGAATGGAATGATACTTTATTCCACATGCATGAGGCATGGCACTAATCAGTGGAAGGGCAAAAGGGCTTGGGTTTTTTTGGTTGTTACTTTAGTTTATCAGCCTGGTTTTTCCCTTTCTGGTAGCACTATCAAATGGTTGTACTTTGTTTTATATCATATCAGCCATAGGTGAAATCCAGTTTTCCTTCTGCAGAACAGTTATTTGGAAGTGGGCAGGAGCAGAAGTTTGTCTTAGAGATAAATTTCTTCTCTATTCCTCTACTGAAGCTAATAATGTTTCGAAGAAAAATTTAATTGCTGCAAAATCTTTATGTAATTATCATAACAGGGATTTATTACACAGTTTATTATATTGTTTATATAAATGTCTGCTCTTCTCCAGAGCTCTTACCAGCATGGATATCTTTTAGCTCAATAATTTCTATTGATTAGCTGTAAATAAATCATAAATGCTATCGGAGCAGTTTAATATTCCCTTATTTTTGCCTTAAAAAAGGGCTGATCTGACCTTGCTGTGTCCTTTTGCATCCCACTTTCCAACAAACACTTTCTAACTTCTCAGAATTCTCGTTAGAACAAGTCTTGTATCACTTGTTATGTGAGAAATTTGGGAGGAGCTCAACAGTCTTTGATTAAGGAAATATCTTTTAATAAGGCTGGGATCATAATGCTTCTTTCAAAGATGCACTAAGAAAATGAAATATTATTGAAACACCAATTAATTTGAAGGAAATATTTTAGCTTAGACTGATGTTTACATAGCTTAAAAACTCTGTTTTCTTTGAGAAGGTACATCACACTAGCTCAGAAACCCTATCAACTGCAAACACCATCCAGAGAATAACAAAAATTATAAAAGTTTAAAGCAGGCCTTGTTCTTAACCTGATCTATTTCTAGCTAAGAGTTATTTATTCTCACAGAATGCTTTTGGGTCATATCTTTTTTTTCCCCAGCTGCTGTCTTTACCTCTATTGTATATTGAAAATGCCACCAAACAAAAGAGTAAAACTACAATTTCATCCTAAGCTCTAAGCATGGCACCTTCTAAAGGCCTTTTTGAACAAATGAATCTCCAAAGCAAGTCATGCAATTAATCATCTTCCTTGTATTAGAAGGTAATTACCAGTAATTGGGAAGGCCACTCTAAATTACAGAAATCTCTCAGTCTAAAAAGAAAAGCACAGCACTGATTGCAAAAGGATTTAAAAAAAAAAAAAAAGAAAAAAATCCTACTTTGGAAAACATTTCTCAGTTAGTCAGCCTTGTAGCTTGAAAGTGCCAGCACTGTGGGCACCAAGTTCCATGTAATCCTTCCCAGGGAGGTTCATACCCAGGCTTGGCACCTGCACTGTGCCTGCCTCCAAAATTACCTGTGAGCTGCCACAAAGGGGCCTTTCAAAAGAAAACCACAGCAAAATATGCTCAGAAACAAGAGCCAAGGTTCACCGGAAGAAGTGATAACCTTCCTCATGGAAGTCACTCAAACATCCCCGTGTGCTCCCCTTGCAGGGCACAGTCATTTGGTAATTAATAAAGGTCCAAGTTGTGCAAAAAGCACACATCTGAGAATCCCTGATGCATCTGAACGTGCCAGCCTGTTTGTTTAGCTAGGATAAAAATACCTGGAATCCTCAAGTAGATGAAGCAAGCCAATAAAGAAATCCAGAGGGCATTGTTTGTTAAAGGGAGCAGAAAGGAAAACTGGCATGGAATGAAGACAAGTATGACAATTAATGATAACAGCATGTTATCTGGCTGAGATGGGCTTCATTTCCCCACAGTGCTGTGCTTTGCACCAGGGGCTGGAAAGGTGTTGACAGCACTCCAGGGTGTTGGTCCTGCTGGGCATACATGAGAGAAAGAGCCCTGCAGACACCAAAGGCAGTGGGGAAGGAGGTGCAGGAGGTGCTCCAGCTGCTGGAGCTGAGATTCCCCTGCAGCCAGTTTCGGCTCACAGGGCAGCAGAGACCCTCCTGCAGCTCCTGGAGGAGCCCACACTAGCCCAGGTGGATGCCCAAAAGAAGGCTGTGACCCTGTGGAAGGAACCCAGGCTGGAGAAGTCTGAAAAACTGCAGCCTGTGGGAGGGATTCAAGTTGGAGAAGCTGGTGGAGGACTGTCTCCCATGGAAGGGACACCACAGTGGAGCAGGGGAAGGATTCCTCTCCCTGAGGAGGAGAC
>VYXB01009188.1:379246-431062 GCA_013397135.1 Pachyramphus minor | reverse complement strand
CCACCCACAGACATCTTCACACTTTCTGTGGGAAGACAGTGATCAGCATGTTTTTTTGGAAGCAAATATTGCTATTAAAAAGGCAGGTCTCCCACAGAAGTACAAGGTTTCAGAGCGCAGCTTTAAGTATTTATATTGCACCATATATATTTATGTCACCTGTTTTTACTACTAAAAGCCACTACTGAAGCTTTTTTGCTTTTAATAAAATTTATTACTGAAAATAAAAACTCTTTGTATATTCTGCATAATACTTATTGTTCTGCCCTGCAAAAATACTGCTCCGATTGTTCATTCACAGGAAGATGAATGTGTTTGTTCACCCATTGGCTCAGTGCTATGAGAAAATTAATGCACTCTAAAGACACCCATAATATAACTGAAAAGAGGAGTACTCCAATCTTTCACACTGGAAAAAGGGAATCAGAGAAAGCTGTGTTTCATCAGGAAAATCAGCAATTTTACAACACAAAAAAAAATACTGAAGACTGAAAAAAAAATAATCAAAGATCCTATTTCTCTTAATAGACTTGGACCTCTTTGATGTCTCACTCTTCTAAGATTCAGCTAAGAATTATTCTGTCATTAATTATAAGCAGTGTGACTTCTGTTCAAACACTACAAGTTTTACTTCTGGAGAACAAGTGATGAGAAGGTGATTTCCTTCATCATTTGAAAGATTTCTGTAGCATTTTCAGATACAGTATTTTCAGGCGTTCATCTGAAGTGACAAGGAATATTCTTGGATATTAATATTCTTTTTCTCCTGAAGTATTTTTAAATCTGACAGGTATATTCATAGTGCCTTAGCAAAAAAGCTCCCCCATTCACGTGCAGCAGCTTGACTTTCACCCTTTGGATATTGCAAAGTCATTTTGCTCACCCCCAAGGATTCAATACTGGACAAAGTCAGAATATTTCACATGAGCAACACCTGGGATTTGGAACGTTCTTGGTTCTAACTGAATTACAGAAAACTTGCCTCTGAAAGTTTATTGTTCCATGTATTCACAATAAAATGGAAGTAGCATTTCAGGCTTTTCTGCTTTAACTTGGACATCTTGAGTATTTGAAGAAGGGCACTGGACAGGTTTAGAAAAAAAGAGGTGGCAGAACCTTGTGCAGTCCTGACCCCTGAATGACCAGGAAAACAATGATTTTCATTATCACAACACACCCTGGACATTCAGTGTAATGAAAACTTTAAATATCAGTGAGTTCTTGAAGATGTTTCCACTTACTAGCTTGGGCTTTTGGATTAATCTAGAAATTATAATACCTTGTCTCAAGCTGCTAAATGTGACATATTTGGTTTTCAAATCCACTGAAATATGTTTTAAAACCTATTCCAAAAGCCTTTTTACTGTTTTTCAGTAAAAATCACCTATTAATTATGCTGAAACACAGTGCACTATATAAATGGAAACGAGTAGGATATTAATAATAAAAATGAGGAGTGAGAAGATGGACCAACAACTGAGAAAGCTGTTTAACAACAGGGTCCAGGAATGAGAAGGATGGTGCACCTATGAAGCAAGTTTATACAAAGCACATTGGGTTGGAACCCAACTGAACAAGTATCTGTCTTTGGGTAATAAAAGCACATTTCTTTCAGATGTTTAGGAAACTGTACTTAGTCAAACACCATTAGCACTTGCTCGCTGCTCATAACTGCACTACCAGGTATGGGGAAGGTATTTTTGGGCACTGTAATGGTAAAAGGGGTTTTCTGTCCTAAACACACTTTGAAACTAAGACCAGTTGTGCAGAATGAAAACTCAGAGGCTGTTTCAGCTCTTTTAAGAATCAGGGTAGCTAAGGAAGGGTTTAAGTGGAAACAACAGGAAGGGTGGTATTTTTTATTTCTATAGGAATCATCGTGTAGTACTTCATCTCTGAGTAATGTTTTAAGTTCAGTCACTTCACAAACTACTTGGAACACTGTCAGTTTTGTTGCCCAATGTCTCAGATCCAAAGATGGAGGAAATTTCTGCCTCATTTCAGCCCACATCTCTTTAACTGGTACCACACGATGAGCACCTTGGTGTTATTTTTGCCAGCTCACATCCCCTCTGCCCAGACTCTCACCTCCAAAGAATTCAAAGCTTAACAACTATGAGCAACCCATGAGAACAAGCAGAATTTCAGAACCTTAAAATAAATTATGTTTTAATATATTTAATTGATTACTAGTTCAACAATGCTGCACAGACCTGTGAAGGGCCTTATTTGAAATGTCAGCACTGCAGTACACAAGGCTTGAGTTTTCTGTGCACTGGAGCTCTGTTGTCTCTGTTTTGCTTGTCCATCATCAAAAGGATGGACTGACTATTTAGCCAATAAGACAGGGATATTGGGATTATTCTGGGTAAGCTTATATTACCTAAAGCAGGAGCTGCCTACTGGCCCATGATGATGATGGACTGATTAGCTGTGATGGTGGGTCTTGCTTCCCACCTCTAGGCACAGCCTTGTAAAGCCCAGCTCTTTGGGCAAAGGCTGCTGCACCCCATGCTTCATTTCTAGAATCAAGTATGGAGTGGTATTAAGGGTCCCTAAGCAGAAATTCCCCTGGGAATACATCTCACCTATCTTCAGACCCTTTCTGCAGCATACAGATCCGTATCTGCACTCAGTTCAATGGAGAAGGGCTTTCCACGTGCAAATCAACATGGACATCTCCATTTGGAAGCCAAGGAATGTGCTGCTGACTCCACTGAACGAGTGCAGGTGGAGAGAACTGCACTGTGCAGGAATACGTCCAGATCAATGAGCCACCTCCTACCTGCCAGCACCGAGCACCAGGTGAGTGAGACAGTTTGGAGAAGCCTTGTTTTTGACAGCAGTTGATTGTCTCCCAAATCTGATAGAGGCACAACTATGGAACATCACTAGAGATAAATGAGGGACACTGCACTGCCAAGGGACCAGGCTGTAACTACAACATACAACAGAAACAGAGAAAGAGCACTGCAAGAGGCAGCCTTGAGCTTTCTTGAGGAAATGGGGATGTGCCAAGTGAGGAAAATCCAACTGTGCAGTGGACAACAATTGTCCAAACTGCAAAGAACCCAAACTGCCACAAGCAGAAGAAATCTGATACTGAAAGGTGAACTCATAGCAAGACAACTTCTTGCCATGTGAAGAACAGATGCAGTGACTGCAAGAGGATTATGTTACTTAATGAGATAAGAACCAGAGCTTGCATAACATGTCAGTAAGATCATTAACTCAAAAGTATTTCATTTAAGAGTTAGGTACAAGGTTTTAGAAGATAAGCACGATTATCAGCCTGAAATCAAACAGGCTGTTTGCTACACTTGTGTTTGGCAGACCAAAGTCACCATGGTGAGCCAAAATGTTATATTCAAACTTATTAAAAATAAGACACCTCATGGAAAGAGGTTTAATTGAGGTTCAAGAGTACTAATAATACTGATGCCTTAACCTAAAAGAAATAGCAAAAGAGCATGGCTGGAGAGTCTAAACAGCTCCAGAAAGAACTAGAATTCATGGAGTAAATCAAAGCAAGAAGGTAAAATCCCTAAAAATAAATAAAAATAACGTTAATACCATGTTTGGAAGTGCAGGCACCTCACACTGTTCAGAAGACCACAGAGATGCCACAATAAAAGGCTACAGCAAAAACAGCTCCATTTCCTTCAGTATGTGATCTGTTATTGTTTGCTGTTTATAATGTTCAGTGATTGTTCTGTCTTTAGAGATAAACTCACTAGCTGGACAGTGTTCCTCCCAACTACCCTGTCTAGGAACACTCTGTGACTCCACAGTGGACCAAATTCTGTTGCAACACAAGCAACAGAAATCTGTTTTCCCAAAGATGTAATGATCCCCTATGCCCTAACCAAGGTAAAGTCACCAGGAGGAAAAATCCCTAAAAATCCGGTGACTCACTGAAAACTTTGCTCTTTTCCACATGGGCAAAACTTATGGTTTATAGGGGAAGGAAGATTTGATAACCTTGAAGATTTTTCTTCTTGTTTTGTGAGGAGAGACCTCCTAGGACTGCTTCAGAAAAGGAGCTGCATCCCTGAGAACACACATTACACCCAGTTTTAAAGCAGTGTGAATAAGTACAGGGAATTCTGACCACTTTGAAGGTTCCTTCTCTCAACACCAAGGAGTCCAACTCCCACTGTTGACCAAAACGCTGCACAGTGAGCAAAAACCAAGTGCCGTTTCTGCCTCAGAAACTTTAAATCTGTACAAGAAACACAGCATGGAGAACCACAGTGAAAAGCTGCTTCTCTGCCGAGCTGCCAGCTGAGAAAACCCAAAAATCTACAGAACCACAATGACCACAGGGCACCTGATCTATGAATGTTTGTGCTCTCAGCTGATCAAGCACCTGACCATATTGTCACCTTGCTATCAAGATGCTGTGTTTCTAAGCTAACAGATTTCTAGTGAAGACCAACCTTTGTCTCTTTTTTGTGATTCCAGGTCATTTTTCCTCTCCCACCACTGCCCTTGAGGCTGAAAACTGGAAAGGCAGACCTTTCGCATTCCTGCTGTCACTACTCCTCCCTAACATGGCTGTCAGGTTTTGCCCATTAAGTCCTTCAAAGACTCTGTGTTAGAAGGCAAAGAAATGCACACAATTAACAGAATTTCCTGACCAAATTTGTTTTAGAGAACTTAGGAGCTCCAATGCCTCAAACCTATGGCAACTCCCTCCCAAGACGCACATTCCCTCACACTGAGCTGACTCCCTCTCCAAAGCACCCACAGCTTGGCAGGACACTTCCTTGCCTTCACCCAGAAACCATTCCAGTGGGATCCACCACTCACTGACTTACTGGGGGATAAAATGGAATATGCAATTCACCTTGGTAAATGGAAAGAAATGCAGGGAAGAAACCCCTTCCCATCACCATCTCTGCACAGTGGTGTGCTCAGCACCGAAAATAAAATTGTGCACATCAATTCTGTGCAGATGGTGATTTAGAACTCAGTAGCAAACAGAATTTCAGAAGCTAATGAGAAAAAAAAAAAAGGTGGGGGAAAAGAAAAGCTCATTATACTGTGGCACTAGTTTATGGGTTTTTTCTACATCTCCAGAGCTGGAAAGGGATCAGGAGGGGGATGAAAAGGATTGTAAGAGGTGTGGAACGTTTGCTGTATGCAAAGCATTTAAACAGACCAGGAAGACTCAGCTGGGAAGGCATCTCATGAAAGCCTATAAAAATTTTCCAGCAGCATTGACAAACTGAACAGACAGGAATCAGGCATCACTTCTGATAATACAAGAATTACAGCACTATCAGATAGCACTTCCAAAACAAACAAAAGGAAGTGGTTTTCCCTTCCCCCAGTGTGCAGTTTAACTGGATCTCTCCCTATGACAAAAGCTCCCTTATCTTTTAAGAAAAAATAAACAAATTCCATGGATAAACCCTCCACCAGCAGCTATTAAACACAAAACTGGGACTCTACTGACAGCCTGGAAGTACCTGTGAGGCAGAAGCTGAGGGGGGTCTGTCTGGGGAAATACATTTTCTCTATATTTACATAATAAAATGCACAGCCCAGCCAACATCAGACATGGCAGCAAGTTCGATGGATGCTTAACCTGACCCAAATATCCACTCTGACATCATTTTTTGTGTCTTCTGCCCAATCCCAAAGAGCCACACCGAAGTCCAGTGTCCTTATCCTGTCCCCCATCCCCGCAAATACCTATACAAGAACAAACCAAGCATTACTCTGCCAGAACAGATCATGACTTAAAAGTCACCTTTTGATGGCCACAAAGATCAGTTTTCTGAAAGCTTTTGGTACTACAAGACATTCTTCAGGCTGCCTGAAAGTCTGCTCCTGGGCAAACACAAACTGCCGTGGCCTCAAGTGCTGATGTTCAGCTACAGGAACAAAATGTCACTATTTGATACCTAGAATCCACTCTTCCCTGTGCCTCCCTGAAGAGCTGACCCAACTCTGAATTCTTCAACTACAGAACAAAAGGAAGTCACAGCTCAGTGTCAGAGCACACAATGCATCAAAACCCTTCAAACACACTGTTACACCTTGAAAGCAGATTCATGTTAAGGGCCAAGGCCACTGTACTTGATGTGCAGTTAATTATTGTCTACAGACAGCTCCTGTCTAGGAATTCAAAACACAACTGCTCTGGGCCCTGCACATACAGCAGGTGGTCACACTGCTTAGTTTGTGGCCTCTGTAGAACAAGGTCCTCAGAAAAGCCAGGTTTGTGTGGTCCTTATGTTGTTTCTAGGAAAGCAGGTATTTCCTTCTGTTAGCACATTCAGATAGAAATGAGGTTGTACTTCTATTTTTTCTCCTTTTTGAGGACTCTAATATTGCAGAGATGTTTATGCCTGATTTGTGTCCTGCTGATCTCTTGTGGTTTGAGGGTTTTGCTTTCTGTTGTATTGTGCTTTGTACAGTGAAAAATGAGGAAGGGTTTGTGTTCTGGTGAACTTCAGTTTTTACCAAAACCTGATACAACATACTACAAAAAAAAAAAAAAAAAAGAATTTTTTAAAATTTTTTTTTAAATTTTAAGTGGTAGTTGACTACTTGTATCTTAAAGCAGCACATGCTTCAGACACTATTTCATCCTTTTAACGTGGGAGAACTGCTCCTAAGTACTTGTATCTTTACATTTTCAGAGATCCTTCACTCTTGTCAGAGAACAAATACACTATTGATTAGGTGCTTGTTACATATTTTAATCACTGACCTTTCTGCTTAGTCCTGCTGGAAATTCTGGATCCCTTTCAGAGAGGAAGAAGGCAGAGATCCTGATGGATTTCCATCACATCCATCATCGCTTAGTGCTTGAAAATTCAGGCTCTGCACTTGTTAGATCACTGTTTGTTTTTGTTATATATAACATTTTCTAACAGCAGCAAGCACTTTAACACAGCTTGTTTTACTGGGTCTGCTTTGCTGCTCATAGCAAAACAATTTAATTTTGGTTACATCCTTCCTCCCCAAATAAACAAAACCATCATGCTGATGGATTGCACTCAGCATGGGAATATAAAAAAACACGTGAAACCTGAGAGTTATCTATCAAAAAATACTTTCCCACTTCATATTAACAGCACTTTCGGCAAGCAGATTGAAAAAGTTTGTGATTCTGTGATAAGCACAGGCAGTATGGGCTCAAGAACTGAACATACCAAGTTCCTTGAGGACCGTGTCTGAGCTTTGAAAAGGACATAATTAATCTACTCCCTTAAAGCTTTGGGGGTTTTGTAGTGGTTTCCTAACTCTTTGAGTTTATGGAAATAAACTTTTCAATCATGAAAAATGTACTTGTGCAAGAAGACAGGACTTCTGAGGGCTTTTGGTGAAGAGGACTCCAGAAACCAACTGATCATATCATGTGCTCAGCATCTCAATTTGCAGGAAAAGACAGGTTCTTTTGGAGGGCCACTCTGTGCCAGGCACAAATTCTCCATAAAAGCTGCACAACTGCCTGATTTTTTTTGTTATTTTGGCAGCTGAATTAGAAAAAAAAAAGAAAGGACATTAATGTTTGAATGAGATAAACATTTGTTTGGTTTTGATGCTTGAAACTAAATCACCAGAACCTGTACTTCATACATCACAGAAAAAAGCAAAGGAAAGAGGAATTAGGCTCATGAAAGAGGAAAAGGATTTTCCAGGTTCTGATCAGTAGTGCATGAAACAAAACCATTGCCACTGTCCCCAGTACTGCTTCATACGGATGGTATGAATGAGGAAAAGGCACAAACACTTTTGAGAGAAGAGAGTGGGGAATTTTGGAAGTCTGTAGGCAGCTGCTGGACACCCAAGCTTTATCAGCCCAGCCCAAGCCAGCAGTAAACTGCAAAACACAATCAGTCCTGACTTTGGTAATTAATTAAAACAAATGACAAGACTTCCATGATTCTGTGCCTGCCTAAAGAAGTCTTGACTAGGGCTTTCTGGGAGACAGCACAGTACAGGATGCTTCCAAAAAGCACGTTGGGAGCTCTTGCTTGATGTTTTAAGGTTGGACTATAATTACCATTGATCTGAGACTATTGGATTAAATTTCAGAGAAGAACAAAAAAGAAAAATCATCTCTCTTAAAGGTTTCAAGCTGTGAAACCTTGTGAATGTGTTTATTCTGTATTTCATTCCCAGCACTGCAGGAAGTTTAGAGTAATGTCACTTACGTTCGATACATAAAGTAATAAATTTTATTCTTTTAAGTTCTCAGTCATTTGGACTCATGTTCATGCTATTGAGAATTTCCCACAGATTCAGAAGATTTAGGGAGAAGTGCACAGGGATGCACCGATCCTGAGCTTGGAGGAAGTGATGCTGGAATATTAACCAGCTCTCTTGGATCCCTCTACCTTCCAAAGCCCTAAGCTGTGGGTGTGAGGGTGGCTGAAATCCCCCAAAAAGCCAGGACCTGTGATCCTGAGGCTACTTCTGTAGTTGCCTCTAGAAAAGCTCTTACTGATCAGGTGGCCTGTAGTAAAACCCACACCAGTGTCACCCACACGAGCCTGTCCCTTGAGCCCTACCCATGAGCTCCTGACTCGTTCTTCCCCCACTCCTTGGCAGAGCTCAATAAATTCCAGTTGCTCTCTCACACAAACAGCAGCTCCAGCACCTGGCCTTGGTGCTCTGTCTTTCCTAAAAGGAATGCAGCCATCCATGACAGCATTCCAGTCCCAGGAGCTATCCCACCACATCTCTGCGACTGCAGTGAGGTCAAGGCACTGATGATACAGAGCAGAAAGGCAAGAGGACTGTCATTACTGCCAGTTCCCTTCCTCATAAATTTCCCATTGCTATATTTAGCTCCCTACCCAGGAGTGAATCCCAATTCCTGCAGCGGGGACTCAGCAAGGCTCTGCTTTCACAACAGCCTCCCTCAGGCACATGGGGCTTGAGGCTGCTCTCACTCGAATAAAATGGAATTTGCCTATAGAAGTCTTGAAAACAGTTATTTCACATAAAGAAATATTATAGCCCTGTTCAGGAACTCTTCACCTGTTCTCTTCTACTCTGAAATAAAGGCAAATTGTTGCAAGATGAACTTGTAATTTATCACTATAGTTCCATGTGTGAGGCTCCTAAAAAGTAATGCATGATGTGAGCTGGTTTCTTATGCAAACTTTGTTTCTGATGGAAACCCTTTGGAGTTTCAAGGGAGCTGCCTGTAGCTGACACAGGAGATGAACAGTGAAGCTCACCCTGAGTGAACAAGAAGAGCACAGAAATGAGAAGAAGACAGGAGTACCTGAGCCTGATTTTGCAGCAGAGATGGTGACCACAGTGATTTATGCCCCCTGCTGCTCTTCCAGCAAGAGAATAGCTTGAAGACTGGCACAAATCACAGGTTAGAGGAGCACCAAGCCCACAGGACCCTTTCCACGTGCCACCTGCCCTTGTAGGGCTGTGGGACAGGACTTTCCCAAGTGACCACTGCACGGATTCGCCCAAACATGGATGAGAGAGGCTGCAACACCAAGCACTAATTAACAGCCTCCACCTTGGGTATATAGAATCTCCCTGCACAGCTGGCTTCAGTGATTGTTCATTTTCTGGCTGGAGTCCAGGTTTCTAAACCTCTGCCAGCAGTGTTTCAAAAAAACCCAAAATTTCAGCAGTATCTTAATCAACGAAATGCTGCCATGTCACAACACTTTACAGCAGGATCCCAGTGAGCTGCTCTTAAAACTCCACACATTCAAAGGAGGTAACAAGCATGACTGCAATGAATTGGCTTTATAAAAATGGTTTCAATATTGAGATGAATCTTAGAAGAATAAATGTATTTTTTGTATTTTTTTCCCCACCACAAAACAACAATGACAATCATCCTGTGAAGATGTTGCTCAGTTTTCATTAATTTCCAACAACACCCCCACCCCCTTTTGGATAAAGTTTTTCAGGACTATGAAAGTGGCTGACACTACTCCTGTGATGTTCTCGTGTTCTCTTTTACAGGTTTCAAGTAAATAATTCAAAGTTGTTTGTATTCAAGTTCTGCATTTCAGGATGTTTGTACCCTTAGAAACAGAAATAGTTTGTATCTTTGCAAGAGGAAGTACCACTACTCTGACTTCTAATGCATATTGAACATTTATATTTGCCATTCAAGATAAGTGTCTGAAGCAGACAGTTTCCTTGGAAAAAAGTTTTCCTCTCTAGAATTTTGCCTGTATTTCTTGAATGGTAAAATATTAATTATCTGAGAAGGGACATAATGGGAAAGCATGTCAGCCATGTGCTTTACAAGACAAAGCTTTTGATTTTTAGAAGTGTAATTATTCAGTAGGGGAGTAGATGAAGAAGAATTTAACAAGTGTTGATACTGTTAAGACACTACAGGGGAAAAAAAATGCAATCTCCCAGATGTTCACCACAAAAACAAACCAGTCAGAGATGGGAGATAACCAGAGAAAATTGTGTTTTCTGACTACCACAAGCTGAAAACGGTGTGAAAAAGCAGCCCTGCAGCTCTCATGTTTGGGAATGCAACACAGATGGCAAATGCACCACCTGTATCTTCCCTCTACTTCCTTGCACCTTGACAGCTCTATTTGGACAGAATGGTGGCAAAATTAATGGATACATGGATTTTGGAAAGCAAGCAAGGAATTGCAGATATCTGTGAGCTTCATTTTGGAAACCACTGCCTCCAACAGGCTCTAGGTAATTCATTGCAACCTTTCCTAAAGAAACAGGTTTCACTGTAAAGTGACCCAGAGGAATGACAGTAAAAGTTAAATGAGGGGTGGAAGATCCCCACCTTAAAAAATTAATACCCAAAGAAAGAAGAAGTAGTTTTAGTAAGGAACCATTCTGGCTGGAACACAACAACTCAAAGCAGCAGAACTGCAGTCCCAAGTTTTCCCTGGTAACTTCCAACAGTCTCTACACGGGTGTGGGAAAGGGCATCTTGCTTCTTTGGGTAATTGAAATCCCACTTTCTTCCCTCTTGCCATGGGAAATCCTTTGTGCAACAGCCACTACATCACACTCCACTGCTTCTACAATTCCATTCCTGATACAAACTGAGGGGCTTGACTTGCAACCACCAGAATAAACAGTAAGGTGCTGAAACCTCAGTTGTTCCTCTGGGCAGAAGAGCAGATAATCCTCCACAGTCCTGCCAGGAATGCCCTGGATTTGCTGTTTGCAGTGCCTGGTCTGCAGACATGCTGCTGTTAAGAGCTTTGATGCCTCGAACAATGCTTCATGTTTTGTGTAACGTTACAGCCTGGTTCTTTATTAGGAAGTTTCCTTCTAGCTACTGAAGTATGTTTAGGAATACATCTTGTTCCTATGGAAATCAGTGAGCATTCTGCCCTTGCCTCCAAACAGAGCAGGAGCAGACTCCCTGTCTGCAACATCAGACATCCTGGCAGAAAGTGAGAAAATTGGGTGGGCCTGCAAAGCCTCACCAGTGTGGAAAGGTCAGCCTACAAACCCAGAGACTGAAGGAGGAGCTGGCAGGCTGCTGGGACTGCTGCACACACAGAGGTGGGGCCTTTCCCTGCCTTATTCCCTGGGAACATCAGAAATTGCATCTTGGCTTGCCTTGCACAGCCAGGCAGAGCACACCTCCCACAAAAACCCAGCCTGGGCAAAGCAGCTGTGCCATCAAAGCTAAGCTGTACCACACCAGCTGAAGGGAAAAGGCAGTGCAGAATCACTGCTTGAGGTGCTACTCAACTCCATCAGTGGTTTGAGCAACTTGAAGTTGGAAGTCACTTGAATTTACAAGTAATTTCAGCTGATGTCTCTTTTCCCCTGAGGAGCTGGCAGAAAACACACCCTGTTTCGGACACCCAGGTCCGAAACTCCCAAAGTGACAAGAGTTTGTGCCTGTGAACTTGCAGGAGTGTAACATAAGGCATCCTAGAGACTTGGGAGAGGCTTCCCTCCAGAACAAATCTTTAAAAACACAGATTTTTGGGGGATTCTTTCAAAGGGGGGCCTTAAAAGTCTAGGTGGTTTTGAAACAATCGTACACAGTTTCATTAAAAATATGGTGAGGGAATGAAAGGTCAGGAAGGAGCTTTTCTACATCTTCATATTAAAGAAATCTCACTTTTTAAAAGTTTAAAATGACCGAAACAGAAGAGTTTTACTTTACCACTCATATACAAAAATACATTCTCTGTTTTATGATAAGTGTAGCAATCAAATTCTGGTGAAAGATGGAAGTAAATCTACCAGACAGAACAGAAAAAGTTCACTTTAAAAGTCAGTTTTCATCTGTACATGTTTCATAGGAAACAACCCTGCCTCAATCCAAAAGACTGTTTTATCAGAAAGCACCAGTATTGATTAGTAGAGTGATTTTGAAATTAAGACCAAACAAAAAGCAACATTACATAGCTGAACCAAGTACAGCACATTTTGAAGTGTAAACATTTTTTAGTAGTTTATGAAGAACATAATAGAGCTCCCAAGTAGAATAACACAGAAACAGCTCTCATACCTTCCTAACATCATTACTCACTCCTGTCAAATGAAGCAGCATATTTTATAAGCTCAGAAAGTATATCTGGAAACTTATCTGCTCCTCTCCCTCCTAAAAACACTGGAAGGGGGAAAAAAAAATAAAAAGAAAATCAAGATGCCACTTTGGATATTTAGTGCTGGTTTCTGCCCTACTCTTGCTGCCACTATGTCTATTTTAAGTTCATAGCTGCCTTATTTTTACATCCAGAAAGCCAGTACACTCAACCTGATAGCAAACAGGTGTTCAGGAAAAGCAGGAATGAGCCTTTTTTTTTTTTATTCCCAAGTCCTTGGAGTACAGATCTGTGAACTTTTTTCTCTGAAAGCTGTTTTCTTCAAATATATTCAGCAAAAGCAGTGTTAAGGAACCAGCACAGGAGGCAACTCCTCCTTTTTACATCTTCACACTGATCTGCAACAACCTCAGTGCCTCTCAGGCAGTAATTGGGGACCATGCAAAGATCCCAGTGACCAACACAGGAAAAATGTTGGCTATAACTTCATGTTATTGTGCTGCACTGACATTTTTCTGCTCCAGCAGAGATCTGTCTGGACACAAAGTATGCACAGGGCAAGACTCTGCCCTGGAGATCCTACTAAACAAGCAACACTGAGTGATGACAAATAGAGGAAGGATGACCAGGGAAAAGTTAAAATACAGGGACAAAGTGACTTGTCCAGAGTAGATCAGTTACAGAGAAAGGAGCTCAACCACCTCCACCAAGTAAAATACTGGTCCAGCATCTTATTCATCCCAGTTGAGGGACTTCCAAAACCACAGAAACAAACAGTACTACGCTTATTTCCACAGGAGAACAAAGTGTGAGCAATAGGCAGCTTGAGCAATAGGGAGTACCTTGAATATAACCACCACTGGAAGCATTTTTGCTTATGCAAACCAGTGTACATTATCTATACATTACTTTGATGTAATGCTGAGTAAAATACAATGTAAGCCAATACAATCATCCATATCTATAGATTCAGCCTTCATGTCGATGTAGTTTTTTTCCACTCCCTCAAACAGAACACCTTTATCACTGACAGCTCATATACTCAGCAGCCTTCTTAGAACCTCAAGTGATTTTTGTTCTGAAGAATATCTCTAGAATTAATGAGGGTTTCTTAGGAATTATCTTTCTTACTGCCAGTTATCAGTCTTAAAAAATAAAATGAAGATTAGTATTTTTTTCCCCCTTATGGCAACCAGGATCTGAGAATTGAACTGGAATATCTATTTTTCTTAATAGCACCTGTAATAAAAGACTGATCTTTACAGAGGATGTAGAGCACAGAGTAAAGCCTAGATAGATCACTTCCTCTCTACCTGTATTGACTGTGCAGCACTAAGTAATAAAAAAATTAATCATTCTGTATGGAAATTTAACTCCATGGCATCCAAAGGAGACAAGATGCTGACTAAGATTTCTTTCTTTCTCTTCATGGGATTGTCATAAAACTACTTCACTGGTTACTAATGGCTGTTAATGGCCCTCAACTCACAAGAAATATTTTTGGACAGATGTCTCACTACCAAGCCGCTAAAAACCAGAATACAAAAGACAAGGTCACAGGATTTTTAGGATGTTTAGGTAAAAGCTTTGAGTATGATTTGCCTTCTCTAATGCATCTGGAATAAAGTGTGTTCTAGCACTTTGCTGGACTGAGCTGAGCTTGGGAGAGACTCTTTCTCACAGTATGAGAGAGACAGTTATTTTATAAAAGCTTATTCACTTCAAACAAGTGTTTCAAGAGAGAAGCAAAATGTGTTCTTCATCCTGAAGTTCCCCTATTATAACTTCCTACTCCTGTAATCTAAACCAGTCACAATGAAACATCTCTCAGGCAGTATTTTAGTTTAGAACTGTATATTCTCCAACATTTCTTACACGCTCCCAGTGCTTCTCAACGTAACACTATATATTGAAATGTTTCTTGCAAAACTAGGCAAATTGGTAGAACAGTTTCAGATGTTTAACCTAACATAGAGTTAAGTTAAAAGTGGGTGTTTGCTTGCTCTCAAAAAGCATTTAAGTCCCCCTCATGCTGCAATGCTAAGGCAAGTGATCAAGACTGTCATTCAGTTTTACAGTCTAGTCTTTCTTTACTCTTGCTTCTTTTCACTTTTTACAGTAGCTATTCCTACAAATTTCCAAATGCTATTCTCCTTTTCACCTGACTCTGAAGGTGGTAACCCAGGAAAGCAGTGATTGGTAGTTAGCAAAAATGGGATTAGAACCACTGTTTGCAGCTGGGTGATAACAGCACACATTATCTGAAGAGCCAGCTGTGCTGAGTTAAATAAAGACTGGAGTTAAGAAGGGGAATTTTCACCTATACCAGTGGGGAAATGGGATATATAGGATATGTTTGCTCCTGAAACAGAAAGTAAGATACTCCTACGGTCAGTTTTAACAGTGCTCCATCTTAGACCAAGTGTTTTGTTTGATTAGCTCAGAGCACAGGTACAAGGGAGAAAGGTTGAACAAGGTGGGATATGAAGAAGTTAAGAGACCTATCAAGGTCACAGCCCGGGAAGGCGACAGAGTCACACAATAACTCACTACTGATCCCCAGCTCTGCTGTAGCAATAAAGCTGCAATACAACGCTCCTCAAAGGCTTCTGTGCTACTGAATGATACACAAACAAAAATACAGCAAACATCACCCTCTTTTAAGTACTGGCACGTCTTAAAGAGTGCTCTGAACAAGAGACAAGTCAAACCACGTCTTATTAGTCTGAGCTCTATAGCTAAAGGAGGCAAGGCATCAAAACAAGTACTAAGGAATCTTGTACCACTCACACACTTGCTTAATCCCATTCATATACCGTTAATTACATCTAGGGAAATAACTGAGCATTAGAGGAAAACCGAACAGGGGCCACAAGATCACACAGGGTTTATTTGCCCGTTTTCCTCCTCGGTGACAAAACACGACACTAATACAAATATGCCTCATGAAAATCAATCAATCAATCAATCAATAGGGCAAACAGATAACCCCGAAGGTTCCAAGGGGTCCCGTTGTCATGGAAACAAGTCACCGCTAATGAGCTTTCCGAGGCACGAGTGATTAATACCTGAGCCCCGTAAATAAATATTGATCCCAAACGCAAACACACGCGTAATCAACCCGCTGCCAGCAGCCCGGGGAATGGCAAAGAAGCAGGACAAGCCATCCCGGTCCATGGGGATGCACACACCGCCCCGGCCCCGGGAGCACACAAAGTTTCGCAAACGAGGATGCGCAGGGTGGGGGAGAGACGGCGGCAGGCGCGCATCCCAAAGCGGGCTGGGGGCTCTGCTCCCTTCCAGGGGCTCCGCTCCGGGAACCGGGCACGGCTCCCGCAGGTCTCCGGCAGCGCCTGGGGGAGCGCGATCCGCCACCTCCCGCCCGTCACAAGCGCCGCACAAACCCGCGTCTAACCTTGAGCTGAGTCGCTCCCCGGGCACAGCCACTTTTCCCAACAGTTGCACGACGAATCCCCGAAGGAAAACTCGGCTCCGGCGGTGCTGCTGCGAGCCTGTGCCTATTCCTCTCGGGTGCTTCAGCCCAGGCGCCGATGCACAGGAGCCGCCGCCGCCACCTCCTTCCCCATCTCGCCGCTCTGCGGCTCCCCCATCCATCCCCTCCTGTCCCCGCCCGCTTCCCCACCTTCTCCCTTCCTCCCCCCGCCTCCGCTCCAACCAGCTGCTCTCCCTCCACCTGGGCCGGCTCTCCAGGTGCCTCCCGCTCCCACGCGTGTCCCTCCCAGCAGCTGGAGCCACCTCCCCTCCCCTCCCCTCCCCTCCCTGCCCCGTACAAGAACTTCCCCGGGCCCCGGCGCTCCTCTCCCGCTCGGAGCGGGATGCTCTGCTCGGGACACCGCTTCCCGGAGCCCTGCCCGGCCCGGGGAAGGGCAGAGCCGCCCGGAGGTGGCCGCTCACCTCGGGAGAGCCCTGTGGCAACCTGCAGGCATGAGGGGTACAGGCAGCGCTGGCGGCATCACCGCTGGAGGTGAAACCTGGAGGGGGTGCGGGTTGCACCCCCTGCCCTCTTCCCTCTCCTCCTCCGGGGAGGTTGGTGCTGCTCGGGCGCTGCCGGCACCGCGCGGCCGCTCCCCGCCCTCCTGAGGGAGCCAGAGGGATGGAAGGAGGGATGCAGGGAGGGATGGAGGTAGCGGAAAGCTGGCAGGGCAGGTGCGGGAGCCGTGCGGGGCCCGCGGATCGGCTTCCCCGGCCACGCTGTTCCGTGTCACCAGCGAGCGGGTGGCTGAGCCAGGAGGCGACAGTGCGGTTGGTCCCCGTGCCCAGCTGTCCCCGAGGAGCTGGTCCCTGTCCTGTTCCCAGCGGGAACAATGACCTGCGCCCACCCCGCTCTCCTTCTTACCCCCTCCTCAACCCCCACATCGCTACAAGGGCGCCGGGGAATAACGTGTACTTTCAATTTTAAGAGCATTATATTAATAAACTGCGCTTCGGTGATTTTAAATTACTCTGGGAGCATCCAGCAGCCCTGTGAGAAGCGATCCCCGCCAGGGACGCTTTGATCGGAGGGATCAGAGAGCTGAACGCCCTCCTGGCTCCGGGTTCCTTGGGAAAACGCCCGGGAGGGATGGAGGGGCTGCCTTGCCCTCCCCGCACCTGCCTGCCCGTCCCGCACAGGTGCGGGAGCGGGGGAAGGAGGGAGGGAGGTGTGAGCATCGCGGGCATCCCCGGGCTCAGCCTGGGAACAGCCCTAGGGTCTGAGTTCTGCGTTCTCAGCACAGACCAAAGCAGCCCCGGCCAGGCTGGGGCTGTCTGTCCAGCTGGAGTTTAGGCACGGCAGTAAGCGCACGCCTTAGAGCAGTGGAAGCCTGGTTTGGTTTTTTTTTTAGGCAGTGACGCCAACACACACGCACGGGCAGAGCAACGCGAGCCCTCCTGGCTCCGCACTGAGAGAGGATTCTGAAGCTCGTCTGCGCACCCGGTGGTCCCCGGCTGCTGCAACAGCAGAGCCTGCCCCTCCAAGACAAACACCGAAACAGCCCTGAGATAGGAAGACACTGATTTGCACACTGCTTCGTACAATGATTTGCGGGCTCACCTCTCCAAAAACACGGCCAAAGCTTCCCCTTCCCCCCCTCCCTCCTTTTGCTTCACAGCCCTGTAGCCCAACAGGTGGCTGTGACCTCAGAGAAGGTCTAAACCAATCCATGTCTATAAACGACCTTTCTCCTGAATTCAATTCTAATATAAAAAACTGTTTTTAATTTACATTTTAATGCAGAAATCATGCAAAGCAGGGAGCTCCACAGACACTGTTGCAAGTGTGATGACTCATGCCCACCACATGTACATTATTTATTGTCTGAGGATGGAACTATGTTTAAATTAGACTGCTCAATAACAAAATCTGGATGTTCTGAACTGCTTCCCTATAATTACGTTCTGGAGGAAGTAAAGCATCATTTCTTAACCCTAGTCTCTCTCTCTGATGTGTTTTAACTCAGAGTCTTGTGTGAAACTCCATGTTTTGAATACTGAAGCAGGGGAACTGTGCTTTCTGCACAGGCCCTGCACGTGGAAAGGCACGATCACAGAGCTACTTCTCAGACCAGGCAGGAATATTAACCATGACTTTCTCCACATTAGCAAACTTAGTCAGTTGTTTAAAAGCTGTAAGTTGAACAATTTCAAACAGAAATGAAGGTCCCCTGTCAGCTTGTGCCAATTCCTCATACTGTCTTATTATACAGCCATGTAAAACTAGGCTACACTGTCCCACTGGGGCTCATTCTGCTACAGGCACCAAATAAAACTCCTTATGGTTGGGTGGGCTGCTGTTATTTTTTCATAAAATAATTACAGAGCAGAGAAATGGTGGACCACCAATTCATCTGTTTCTCTCTTTCTTATAATCCTGTAGCACTGCTGATTCCTCCATTTCACTAAACCCTGAGAGTACAAGGGCAATAAGCTGTTCTGTTCCCTATTCTTCATTTGTGGGGTTTTTTTCCTTTTTAAGCAGATGGTATCAAGGAAGCTCTTCCCACACATACACAAAGATTCAAAGCCATTCCTGTGAGGTACTCAGGATTCAGCTACTCCTTTTTTTCGGTGCTTCTCTTTCTATCCAAGTGACAAACTCTCACCCTCATCCATTCCATTGTTAAAAGTGACCAAAGAAAAAGATATGACCAGAGTCTTCTTTAAACCTGACACAAATGATCCTGTGTTATCCATGCCTATTTCCTGAGGAGCAGACGTTTTTCCAGTGTATATATGTGTGAAAGGAAAAGAGCAGGAGAGAGGGTGTTTATTTTTGTTTGACTTTTTGGAGAAAAGAAAGAAAGAAACACTGGACTTTTAGTGGTTTTAGAGCTTTCAATTGGCTTTTGGTCAGATCCCAAACCCACAGGGCTGAAATGCAACAAACAGTAATAGGAAATGCAAATTAGGACAAGAAATTAAAATTAAATCCTGATCAGTGACTCTGCCATCCCATGCTAATGCCAGATGCAGCAACCAAATGCTTGTGTCCCAACAGCCTCATCATCATCTGCTTGATGTTTTATGGCTCTTTTGCAGTAAATATAAAATAAAATTGGTCTTATATTTTAGGCAGGTAGTAGACTCTTTTTATGTTTTTAAAATAGTTACAGTCTTCCTGCTCTAGCACTCCTCTCTCACATAATAAAAGCAGCTTAAAATCATGACTTCTGTCACTGAGTAAACTTCAAGTACAGAGCTTGGTGTGGAGAGTGACACCAAACAGGAAATGGATCACTCTGGCTTAAACCAGTGCTGGAACTGGTATTAGGACCAGGTTTGCCGAGTGTGGCAGTGTTCCAGATCAAGCCTATACTACTTTAAAGTTTTGAATTTAAAGCTTTATGTAAAAATACAAAAGATGGTTAGAACAAAGCAGTGACTGCTTGTGTAACTGTGGTATAAAAAAGCCTTGGATGGGAACCTCCTTTGGTCCTTGGGATGATACCACAGTAAATAATATAATCATGAAAAGGACCACTATTCAAAGGATCCCTTTTTTCCACCCTCTGAAGTTAGTTGTGAACTTTTGAAGTTCACAACATCTGAGTAGCCAGTTTCCTACTTGAGCCCTTACAGGACAGCTCTGCTGGCTCCCAAAACTAACTTTGCTCCCACAGAAAGTCCCAGTGATGTCAGCAAGGACAAGATCACACCCTGGACTTTACAGAACAGAGTCTGTGCTGAAACAACCCATTTTGTCACAGACCAAATGCTTAAAAATTTACATGCATGAGTTACACACAAAGATAAGCACATGTCTAAGCCTCTGTGGGACCCCACATTTCTCAGGTTTCAATCACCAAAGATTGTACTTTGCCAAAGCCAACAAGGCCATGTTGTTCCATCCTTGGAATTCCATACACCTTCACTCTCTGTATAACTGTTAATGTACAGTTTTTCCTAGGCAAGGTCAGGAATCTTAATAATTCATTATTAAGCACGGAAGTAACAGCACACATCAGTATCAGGCTCATTTTTGAAATGGCTAATTCACCTTTTAGTATTTTTTGATAGTTTTCATTGGACTATTATGGTATGAAACATACACTGTTCCCACATAGTACTTGGAAAAGAGAGTATTTCAAGTATTGTCTCAGTCATCTTTCATAACTCAGCTTTAAATATTATCTAGAGAGAACCTGCATGGATTTTCCCCTTTGGGAGGGACCTGCCTGCTAACAAGGTGCACCTGAGGCATTAGATCCTTCCAGATGAGGAGTGTTGACATCTGGAGGGAATTAACAATCCCATTGCTGACTGTAAACAGGGCAGTCCAAAGTCAGGTGGTTTGGACACGGCCCTGGCTACCACGTGGTCCTCAAAGATTGCCAAGGATGGTTTTCAGAACTAAATGTCAAGGAAGTGACTCAGGAACAGGCTTTACTGTGCTGTCCAGGCTGTATATGTGGATATAAGTATCTATGTTTCATTTGCAAGGAAAAAATGGTGTTTAAAAAGTGGATGAGAACCAAGAACACTGGCATGTACCTCTGCAGACATTGTGGGAGCCATGAGTTTGAAACGAACAAGGGACAACATAAACACTAAATACACTAAAGATATTGTTTACATCAGCTGAGGTTTCCAAAAAGAAAAAAAGATAATAAGAGAGACAAACCAGTAGTTACTTATAGCAGTGCAAGGACTTCTAGCTGTGTGATTTATGCACACATATAGGCACATGTACACAAATATATATTGACTTTCAATCCCAGTCTAGGGAAGAAGAGTGGGTAACAGCACAGTGCAGGTGCCTCTCCCGTGCCAGCTCATGGTAAAGGCTTGTACCAACAAACCCACCTCAGAACACACACCAGTGTGTGGGAGTGGCATTAATCCTGTTATGAAGGAGGGAAGGACATTCACTCCTCCTCCCAAAGAGCAGCCTACTGTGAGTTCAGGATGCCCTCTTGTCCCTTGGATTCCTGAGCTGCAGCCAGGCTGCAGCACCTCTCTCCCATCACACACATTCCTCTCCAGCTGCTGCCTGGGAGGGAGACACGGGAAGGCAGCTATCTTTGTGTGAGCAAATAAAAATTAGGGGTTACTTCTGTGTGTAGACAGTGGGTTATGCCCCAACAGCCAACATTTAAAACCCATTAACACTTGTACCATAGAAATATTACACAAGGGGTGCACTGTCCCTCACCAGCTCAGCGAGACCACCCCCAGCCCTCTTTCCCCCCTTTATCCTTTAGATCTTTTTTGCTCTTTCCCGTTCTCTGATTGTCTGAGAGAAAATATAGGATTGTTCCCAAAAGGTTAACAGGTAACAAAGCTCTTACAATGCACTTGTAAAGCAGAGAGTGCAGAGCTGGAGTGGAGTTCCTGTCTGACATTAAAAGTTAAAGTACCTTTGCAGTTCCCTGTAAAAAGACAACCCACCCTTCTGAATCATTCTGTGCAAGGCAGAGAAGTTATCAGTTCCAAAACACTCAGAGTTGGATGGGACTGTATAACTTTGTGCTGGTGGAGAGAGGAGGGAGGAAGTGGAAAGAAAGAGAGAGGGTTTGGCTCTCTCAAATCCAAGTAGATCCTTGTGGCCACAGTGTCCAGCCAAACCCTCCAGTTATGAAAAAGAAAAAAAAAAAGGATGCAGCTAGATGCAGTATTTGGAGTTGGATGTGGAGTCCTTAATAAGAGAGGGAAAAAAAATGATGGAAGAACAATTGCAATGGAAGTAGATTTATGCAAACCAAATGGGAAGTGTGAAGGGAAAAGAGAGCAAATGCTGGGACAAGTTTTATGTTCTCCACAATTTACTGCTTAAATTACTGTACAATGCATATCAGCTAATAGTTTTTCCACAAGTTCAATTTTGTCACTGTTCACTTTCTGTCAGAGATTATTACACAGAGTTGGATTGTTGAACAGTGGCTACATTTCATTCCTAATATGGCTGCACTTGAGGGGAGGGATTGTTACTGCTGAATTGTCTCAGTTTTTAAAGGAGTCCGAGGTCCTTTGCATGGAAGGAGCTCCACAGATGTGTGATGAGTGTATTTTACTGGGAAACACTCAACCAAACCTAACCATTAGGGTGGGTTTCCTTGTAGTTACAGCACAAGGCTCTTGGCAATAATTTTATTTTTTTTTTTTTTGATTCTCTGGGTACCCTTGACAAGTGGAACATGTTTTAGTTTAGCTCTCTGTAACATTAACACAAAACTATCTGCTCTCCCAGATGCACTGGGGAACATATTGTTTGTAAAGTATTTTAAGGTTCTCCAAAGGAGAAGGAATTTGTATTGTTGCATTTTGCTCACTAGAAGCCAGCAAGAGCTTTTCCACAGCTCATTCTGTCACTGCCTGCTCACATCAGGGGGCTGGGAGGGTGGGACACGTGGAGTCACATGGCACTGACTCATGTTCATGTTTGCCAGCATAAATGACCTTTTCAGGATAGATTGTTTAGAGTTTTGATGGGAATATAGATTAACTTTGGGTTCACTGGTCCCTTCCAGTCCTCTTACAGCAGTAGGACATTTAAGGATCTGGTCCAATGAGGCAGAAAAGGAAGGCTGCTTTTCTAAGGTTTTATTTTGATGAGTGCCCAAAATGAGATTTTCCCCTAATCCCCCGTGTAATTCATTCCCGTAATCTCTTTGTAGGCACATCAATTTAATCCCTGTTATTACAGAGAAGACCTAAAACATTGCAAGGGTCAAACCATACCATTATACAGGAGAGGCCAAGGTGTTGGATCTCCCTACTTTTTATATATAATAAAGATTTACATCATTTACATCTTAGCGCTTTACTAGAAATATTCCTTGCAGTAACTATTCCCAGAAAATTAAAAACAAAAAAGGGGGGAGGGAAGAGAGAAAGTATTTGAATGAGAAACATGCAGTGCAACACTGCCAGCAAAGAGATTTTTCTGCTGCATGGTAATGAACTGCAAAAGCTGGGGAAAGGGTTTTTAATGTCAGTGGAACCCAGAGATGGAAGCACAGTTTGCAGAGTTGCTTATGATTTCCTTTATATTCAACTCCATTCTGTCAACTGGATTCAACTGGATTCTGTCAGTGCAGAGCAGACACACAGAGGAAATAATCTATAAAACCATAATGTAAATAGGTTTCTCCTGCACAATGTTCCAAGGTCTTAGGTTTTAGATTGCCATCCTTGGGCTGGGATTTGCATACTGTAAGTGTGCCTTTACTGTTAAATGGACATGGCTTATAATCAAAAGCCACTGTGTATTAATAAGTGAATACAGTCAGGACAGTATTCCATCCTCCTGTTTAGGATTTCTTACTGATAGTCTGGAAAAGGAATTTCTTAACTCCACTGTAAAATCCTTCTCCTGCCTGAAATGGAAACTGGGATGGTCACCTCCCCCATGACGGGATCTTTGTCCCTCACTGTGCTGCTGAATCCTCCTTTCTACACTTAATGCTGCAACCAGAAATACGTGTGAATACCAGGATACCAAACTGCACCAGTGCTTGCACCAGGCTCTGGGTACTTTCTAGAAAGTCTCATGAGCTCATACAATGTTCTCATTTCCCTGTATGCACTGTATTATCCTCCCATCAGCATTTTCTCCTTAGCAAAAGTGGACACACCAACCACAGGCAGTTTGGAGGACAGATATTTACCCGTCCTCCTGAATCATCTGTGCCCACATCCTTAAAATTATTTAAGCATCAGAGTAAAACAGCTACATATCCGTGAGGATCTGGGTCAGGGATGGATTAGAAAATGTTATCTTCACTTTGAAGTCCAACTTCAATCCAAATGTGCTTGCTCCATGCTGCTCCTGCCCTTCTTGCTTATTTATACCAGAAACCTCTTTGTCAGTGAAAGAAGCAGAAATAGGTTACTTTGACTCTCAGTCCCTAAACCACGAATTCTTGGGCCACTGTTTGTTCTGAGGAAAGTAATATCTTTGTGGGGGTGGCACACCTACCCTGAGACACAACATATCAGGGACAGAAAAAGGAATAAACCATTGGGACTGGTGGCCAAGGCCAGGGAGAAAGCAAGTATAGATGATCTGAGTACAGCAGAAATTCCTGCTCTTTCTGGAAGCACTGGTTGAAACTCATCCACTTTTGTCTGAGATAGAAGAAATACTGCTCTTTTCTGGTCCTTTTGTGTTCAACACCAGCCTAATCAGAGGCTGTGGGTTTGCTGAGCTTTGCTAAATGGTGCCTCACACCTTTGGTGCTCTGTGAGCAGTGGCTGGTGACATTTTTTTGCAGGATGAAATACATTAAACAGTATCATTGTAAGTAGTAATAACTGCCCATCATATGTCATAATATTAAGGAGGTGCATTTCCATAATTTTCATAAAAACAGAGGACCATTCTGCATGCTGCTTTTGGGGGAAATTTTAACTTCTCTTGGCTAAAGTATCTCTTTTTTCTTCTCAACAAAGAACACATGTGGAATTTTAAGGGATGAATCAGAAACCAGTAGTTCCCAGAATCATTTAGGTTGGAAAAGGCCTCCAAGACCATCAAGTCCAACCTGTGACTGATCCCCACCTTGTCAACCAGAGCAGAGCACTGGACACTTGCAAGAAAACATGTACAGATGAGTAAATAAAAAGAGGTCACAAGTATTTTCAGAGCTGTTTCTCAGTTTTGAAGATAACATTCAAAAATATACACTTCCCCCCTTTTCCCACATGTCAAGAGCTTGTCTCAGCTTCCTGATGATCAAAAATGAATGGGAGAGATTGTAGAGTCCAGGTGGAACATCATAATAATAACAATAATAATAATAATATTTTTTTACATATTTGTCTCTATTTTACACAGTTCTAATCCTTTTTTTCTGACTCTTCTTGTATTTTTATAATACTCCTGCATTTAAAAGACTATTGCTTAATCAGTAGCTGTCACTGCTTTAATTATAATAGCAATATTCATTCATATTACCTAGCTACAAAGCTAAATAAATCAGGCACACTCACATTCTAACCTAGTATTTCCACATTCTATTTATTTCCAATATTCTTAAGAATCTTGTGAGCCTTATTTAAACTGTCTCTGGTCTCCTCTGCTGAAGAATCACCTCTGGCTGCATTTCCCCTGCCTTCTCTTGGGCTGTTAGGGATGGGAACAAGGACATAAAATTTTCTGGGAAACTGTATCTACCTGCTCATTTTTGGCTTCAAAATGGTAGGAGGGGGAAAAAAAACCCCACACATCATTTTGTGCTTTTTCCTTCATGGCCCAAACTTGCCCAAAGTTTGAATGGGCTAGGCAGAGCTGCTAAGAGAAATACAGACCCTCTTGGCAATGCCTGCTGTGATTGGAATCACAGGGAACACTGAGGAAGGGCCTTTTGTGATTTGTTCAGGTGGCAAACAGGAAAATAAGTATCAATAGCACATTCTAAAATAAATCTTCACATGACCAGAATCTGTATCCAACTGCTGCCACCTTTTAACCACATGCAGTTGTGGCAATCCTTGCAGTGTTTACAGAGAGAAGATTCCCACTGGAATTAACAGGGATTTGCCTGAAAAAGGCAAAAAAAAAGGTGCAGACTCACAGCCCAGCCCCACAAGCCTTTTCTCATGACAGCATCCCATTAAAATTAATGAAGTAACTTGTTCAGGATCACCCAGGGAAATGATGCGAGAGGCAGAGGCAGAGCTCAGGTTACCAAGATCCTTGATGTTACAAAGTCCAAAGTACTTAAAAGACAGAAATGCTGAAGAATTGTGAGAAATGCTGCCACTAGCTAAAGTGGCTCCCAGGCAATCTGTCTGGGCTCATCAATTTACACACATATAAATGCACACATTACCGATGTATTGCTACCAAGATATAAACCCTGCGGTATTTCTAACCTCTCTCACATGTACTAGGATGAAAATGTGTGAGTATCTTATTTTCTGTAGAGGAAAATAATCAGATCTTAACACACCAGGTGAACTCAACCTCAGTTCTTTCCATCTACACCAAACTCCAGCTCCCCCTCGACACCTCAGAGCAGTCCAGAGATGCTGCTCTTTCACATGCAGTTGGCTGGGCCTGATTTTGCCCCTTGCCCAGCTCAAACCAGTAAGTTATATTCTGACTCTGACCAACCCTCCTCCTTCCTCCAGCTCACCCTGGAAGCAGCTGAAGGGAGGTGACATCCCTTCTCAAGTCTGGTGGAGAAAGCAGCTGTGAAATCAATTTATCATCACCTGTGGTGTTAGACTGGCATGAGGGGAATGAGGAGGATGGAAGGGTTTGGCCTGTTATTTATAAAATAAACCAGTTTTATTGCTTGAGTTGCAAACGCCACACGGGAGTCAGTAAAAACAGGAAGAGTTTCAGGAATCTAATTTGCTTTTCACTGTGTATGTCGTATGATTACCTTGTACCTTTCTTTCTGTTTGGAATAAAAATAGTTACTTTCCAGTCATTTTTGGTGTAGGTCTCTCTCTAGCACTCACACACCAATATAACATTTGAATTGCAAATACTGGGAGAAATATTTATTAAAGATAGTCACTTCCTCTGGATTTTATGTATATAGGCATCTATAGCTTCCTAGTGTTTTCAGCTGCTATGAGGGTTTATTCTGCCTTCTGGCAGATGGCTTTTAACCAGTCTCTAAGTGAGGAAGAAGGGAGGAGCAGAGAAAAAAAGTCAGAAAAAAGTACATTTAATGTACTTTCCTGGAAAACTGTTCAATCACAGTTTTTGAAAGGAACATCTGAGGATTGTGCAAGAACTTCAATGCTCAGAGGAAGCTCCCCCTTGACTAGACACTCACTGAGACCTTGTGTGACTCCCATGCAATTTAAATGATTAAATGAATTCAAGAGGAAGATCCCATAATGAAATTGCATCCTCTCCTATTTTTCCAGCTGCCTGCCCTTCTCCCAGCTCACCTAACTGAAAATGAGGAGATTGCTTGCTGTGGTCCATTACACTCCAAAAGGAGCAAAGAAGAGTGGCTGAACAAAAAATATAAACCACATCAACACATGTCTGCAAACACTGTGATGATGCCACCCAAATCCCAGAAGTCCAGAATACAATATATTTCCTCCAGAGTGCCAGCTGCTCGTGGGGACAGCACAAGAGGAACAAAAAAAAAACAAAACACCTCCCTAACATGCAGCAGAACAAATCCACACAGGCCACCGAGAAAGGCAAATTGGGTAAAGTCCCCTGTGGGAAAAACAGCTTTCACAAGCTTCTTCCATGGAGAACATGAAAGTGTTTTCCCACTAGTGCAGACACTGTTAACCTTCTCTGCAAAGGAACCAAGGCCACATTGGATTTTCACTCCCTTGAGATGGAGTTGCAGGAATCCGTGTGGCTGTTTGGGTGCAAACGAAGGAAAAGGTCCCCTGGTCATATTGAAGCATCATAGCACAGAAATAAGACCTAAAAGCTTCATCTTCCTGCTCATCTTTACAACCTGCACTTCGAAACCACTTATATTTGCTGCTCAGGAGATATTATTTCTTTTGGAAGCCTGTATATACTTCCATATGTGATTTGTGTCTGTCCAGAGGGTCTGTCTTATCTTTCACTGAAGTCAGTTGGAGATGCACTAATCTGGCATAAATTTAGGGGTTTTCCTCACTTCCACAAGTTCAGGATTAGGGTGGCACTGCCCATGACACAGCCAGGCAGTGAAACCATGTAAGGCAAAGGCCATATATCTATATAACTCCATCTAGAACTATACCATGACAGTGAACATCCCCAGCCATCCTTCCCCACCCTGTGACCCTCCTTCACCCTTGGTCACCATCAGCGTGGCTCTCTGATTACAGCAAAGATACTCATGAGAGATACTAACATAAATGACATCAGAATAATGCCCCTTAATTATTCTCCATGCCTATATTTTTCCCTCTACTCCTCTGACAAACAGATTCTAGCTTTTTTTTTTTCCCTTAAACAAGTTGACAAAACGTTGTCAGTTTAGGTACTTTGTGCTTGATGAGCTGTAAACTTAAGATGAAAGGGGTCAAGAACCCAGGTTTTGTCTTAATGTGTGTAGATCCATGTGTCCCAGTGATGTAACACAACATAGATCCATGGCTCTCAGCCAGTGCCTTGAGAAAGGACTTCCTTATTTCAAACCCTGTGCTCCTTCCATCGAAATCCAGGAGGATACTGGTTTGAACAATTGAAGCATATAGGGCTTGACAAGTGTTATTTTAGCAGTAGGACACCCCATTCTCCCACTATTACTGCATTCATAAACTGAAATCAATATTTTCAGTGTTATTTGCAGACTAAATCATGATAGATGTTTTAATTTTGAGGTTGCTGTATTGAATTGAGTCACTAATAGGATTTTCCCCCTCTCTGTCTCCCCTAAACAATATCCCTATTTTCCCCTCACAATAAGTCTCCTGACTAAATTCTCAACAACACCAGAAAGAAAGGAGCTTCTATCCTTTATTACAGAATGGATTTTTAAGGTTAATTTCTTTTCTTTTTGTCCGACATGCACATATAACTCTGTTTCAGAGCAGCACCAATTGAAACACTATTTGTGTCTGGAAAGAGCCAATTACTAATGTGGAATCAGCAGGGACACCCAGAGGCTACACAAAATCACTGGGTTTTATGTCCTACTCCTAGTTCAGTGAGTTTGGTGGTTTATCTCCAGGAGAAACTCGGACCATGTACTTCATCTGCAGGCAAATCTTGCTGCTGATCTCGTTCTATTTTTGCTCTTGTGGCATCTCAAATTGGCTCCACCAAGAAAACTGAGCTGTGAATTCAACAAAGAGCCACGGCTGGTGTTGGGCCTTTCACCTTCTGAGGAATGGACACGTGCTAATTTCAGCTGTGCAGTTTGCTTTGACTACCTGTGACCAACAACTGCTCTTCCTTCCTTCAAAAGTTAAAAAATAATTGCCCTGCCAAAATGTCAGCTTACTACAGTGTGGAAGAACAAATGCTCTGTGTATTGGCAGGCAAACACAAACCTCCCTGGCAGCCACCAAAGGGACAGAGGTGGGTTTTGTTGAGACCACGAGGTGAGCACACAGTATTTAAAACAACTCTCCATTTCCATTCTTCCATGAGAGAGAGAAAAAGGAAGACCTCAGTCCGAACGAAGCCATTTCCCTTTCACTTAGAGAAAAAATAACAACTGACTTCATTTGCTTTCCTTTAGGTAAGATGGAGGTGCACCTGAGAGAGTATCTTTAGTGTGTCCTTGTCACAGCACAGAGGAGGATGTTATGACACAGAAAATAAGGCCTTTGTGCTTGCCCAGGAACATGACACCATGTTAAGTGAGAATCCAGTTCCTCCTTGGTACTAAAAAAATGCTGAATACCCCTGAATTATAAATGTGGACAGGAGCACAGCTCCTTATACATTTTGAGACGCTGCTCATTTGAGAAAGTTGACTCTGTTCTTGACATTTGCTTTTATATTCATGGCACTAAAGCTCTGGAAATCTGTAGAGGCAGTTTCTTAATAGTTTGGCTTCCAAAAAAATCCAAGAACATCCAGCCAACTAAACAGTCCAACCAGCAACATATGCCAACTTCAGTGCTAATTGCTTGTTTTAAGCCAGACCAGCTGAGTGGCTGCTACCTTACATTTTCACTGAGCTAAACTCAACTTCTATCTTTGATTTTTTCTGCAACACAGATTGTAAAAGGAATAATTTGGAATTACTGAATATTTTCTGCTCATACTGAGTGTTCTGCTTAGCAGAACAGAAGTGCTAGCTTTCATTCTTTAACCCCCCCCTTTTTTTATAAAATTAAATGTTGGCAACTTCAAACTGATTTTGAAGGCAAAAGTTGAAAAATCTTGTTCCAATTGCAGTGTATTTATATTTATATTTCCAACATTTCTTCCAATTTTAAACCATCAGCCAAATCAGTGAAGAACTGTGACTGTTGAACAAATGCATTTTTTGGTAAATAAATCATTAGTAAAATTTATGAGTCTGATTCACTCCACTCTGGATACTGTTTGTTATAATTTTCTAGGATCATTCTTTGCTTAGAAATATGGCTCACTTTAATCTGTTTGTAAATCCCTGAGTGTATATCTAACCTTGAATTAAGGAAGTGATTGATGAATAGTCACTAATATTTCCATAATTGCTGCTACACTACAGCCCAACATCCCCACTGATACTCAACTCCCACTGGATCAGATTTTGGGCAAACAAAGCAAATCTCCCTGTCTAGAATAACTCATAACAGGAGTGCTTTAGAAGGAGTAGAAGAAAACAACACCAAAATGTGCTTTTTAGAAGTTTAGGGCTGAAACAGAGACGGAGCAAATGATTTTGCTCAGGTTTTGCAAGAAATCTGTAGAAGAGATCAGAAACTGAACCATCTCCCAAGGTTCCCTGTGGTTCTTTGCTACAAGACAATCCTTCCTGGAAAGCAAAGGCAAACCACAATGGTTATTTCCCCATTTGCTGAGCTCAGAAGGTGGAGAAGCTGCTAAGCCAAGCATCACCTCAGGCTCTGGGAGCACAGCTGCTGCAGAACAGGGCAGAGCAAACCAAATAAAACAGCACTTTCCTCAGACAGCTCATAATTTGGGCACTACTGGTGCCTCCAGTACCTGAAGTGCTTAAGATTACAACTGAAATCAGGAGTGTAAAAGCAATGACACAGGTAACACTTCATTATTTTTGCAAATAGTGACAGGCTTGCAGGGATAGGAGGATCTGAATTTTAATATGCTGATGAGAAGGTCTGTGTTTATATTCTTACGGAAAAAGCTATTTCTGAAAAGAGAAATTACATGGAAATATGCGAGAATGAAAAGCTGTTTTGCTCCTAACGGGCATGGAAATTAAATGGTATAGTTGTTTTTAAGAATATTTGATTGCTAAAAGTAATCCAGCTGTTTAGGAGAAAATGAAAATCCAGAGAAGATCATGAGGCACAAATGAAGGGAAGGAGATTTAGCTAAATTCTTAGCTTTCCTTTTAATTAACAAGAAAAGATAACGGTCTTTGGATTCTGAATCCAAGGACTGCCCCCTCCCCCCCAAAAATATGAAATTGTTGCAGCACGGAGTGCGTGTAAATAAATTTGAACTAGAACACATTTAGCTCTTCATTAAACTAACTTCTACTGTGTATTTGTGATCATTGGTTAATGATAATGAGCTGAGCCACATCATGTATAGATTGACACAGAGAAACTGTGTGAAAAGAGGGTGAGAGAGGAGCTTCAGAATAACCAGTGACTGAAAGAGTTCTCAGCGTCCTTTCAGCTTCCATGAAAACCCCTGATTTTGGTCATTCTAAACCATAAGAGTTACTTACAATAAAACTGCTCTTTTCATCTCACTGGCCTGAATGCACATTTGACTGATGTTATAGAAAAAGTGTTTTAAGGAAAATGAAGAAGAGCTCTTTGGTGCTCGATCCACTGCAGTGAGGTTCAATCTGGATTCACAGGGATGGTTTGAGAGGAGGGATGGTCAGAGATTTCAAAGGAAGTTTCCAGAAGGTAGGAAGGCAGGTGGGATGCTGGAAACTGTCACTGGAAGTGTTTCCCAGCAGGTTGCACCACCCCTCAGTCTGAGTGAGGCAGGTACAAAGTAATGAACCAAAAGACATCCTGAGGTCTTCTGCAGCTCTATTTTTGTGGTTTGGGATCAGCCTTTGCTGGTGAGCCTTCCTTCTGTGAGCTGTACAAGAACATGTGTTGGTGTTCACACACCATTCCAAGGCTTGCTAAAAGGAGCTGGCATCACTCCCGGGCCCTGGCTGAGCCACTGCCAGACCTTCCAAGCAAAGCTGGGTAGAGCTGAACTGGTACTGGAATGGAGGACCTTTGGAGAACATCAGGTTGCTGAGAAACCCTGGAAAAGCTGGCAAATGACAGAACTGATGTGTTCAGCATGAGACAGAACACCATGGCTCCAGTCACTTCTGATTATTGCTCAGGATATCATCATCATCCCAGCCACACTCACAGCTGGCCAAGCATTTCTTGCTCCCTAAGATGCCTTTGTGATTTAATGGATAAAAAGACTGTTCACTCTTTCTATCACAGCTTTGTACGTGACTGAGAGCTGACTGCTGGGAAGGAAGGAAGGTCCCCAAACAGCTCACAGGCAATCAGAACTGCTCCTGGATTTTCTGGCTTTCTGGGAGAGGGTTTGTGTGTTGACAGGTTGGAACTGTAACACACCACAGCCTTGGCTGTGCATGAAGTGCCCTCGTGAAGAACCAGGCTCAGGAAACCACATTGCTTGTAGCAGAGAGACTGGTGTCTGAATTAAATACCTCGTTCAGGTACCTGAATTAAAGAGCTGTCTAGTTTATACCATTATCTATTTACACCTCTGCTCTGATACAGATCAACAAATGCAATGAACAGCCAAGCTTGAGACCTATTCATGTTGTGTTGGTGTCCACTGTCAAAATGAGGCTGTGCCCCATTTCATCACACGTTACTTCTAGGGTGAAATGTCACTCCTACACATTAAAAAAATTTGTTTTGGAGGGGCTGGAGTGAAGCCTAACATGGTCCTCCCAGACAATTGTGATGGTGTGACCACTAGTATTTAGATGAAGAGCTGTGCAGTTGGTGCTTTGTGACAATCTCAGGAGAAATGGCCAAGAATCAGTGACAGAACTAGAGATGAACCTCAGTGTGTAAATCTGAGGGTGCTTAAAGAGGAGTCTTCTCATGTGCAAAATGATGGCACTTGAACATCCCAGACAAAAGAAACATGAAAGCCTCGCTGAGAAAAACCCCTTCTGGATAAACCACCTCTGAAAACACTGCACAAAGTATACACCAATCATCCCTTCACCAAATGAAAACCCAATTGGTAAAAATCTTGAGAAACTGCATTTAACTCTCGCAGTATTTGTGTGGATATTGCCAAAACTGAGAACCCCAAACTGCTCTTGCTCATCTAAGGAAATTCTTGAGGAGAAAAGTAAAATTCATAGCAACAGTTGCTAAAGTTTTGGTGCTTGTGGCAGGAACAATGTTACAAATTCTTGCATTCTTCCAAAAGGAGAGCTGAGGTTACTCTGTATTACAAGTAAGAATTGTTAAGTGCTCGTTTTTAAGAATCACATTCCATTAGATAGCTTGCAGGAAACCTCATTTATGCATCTGCTTTTTCTTTCCTACGAAAATGCAAAATTAAGTCATCATGACAACATTTTATTGTGTACAAAATTAGCTTGATCACTAAATCACACAAGAATTCCAATTGAAACAGATATAACAATAGTTTGGAAAATAAAATCCTTATGGTTCCTCCTTCCTGCACTTAGAAAATGAAGAAAGATTAGCCCCATGTTATGGCAAGTCCTGTGTGGTTGGCTGTATAGTGCAAAAATGGGGATTTTAAGGGGCATTTTCCACGCTCCACTCTGCCTATTAAACTTGCTCTACTTTATCCTGATAATGTTCTTTGTATATGAAAAATATCTGGAAATTGAGGATCCCAAGCATCTGTTCTTTATTCTTGTTTATTGTAGATTTTGATTTTATATTCATGTCACAGCAGCCCTGACATGGTTTTTGTGGATTAGGAGTTGGTGCTGATGACTTTTCACAACACATGCACATAATAAATCTCTAAAAGGATACAGGGTACAAGGATAGTAAGTTCTGTTCCTACCTAACTCGAGGCCTTGACAAGTTAGACACTTAGCTGGTGTGCTTAAATTAGAAACAAGGTCATGTCAGGCTTCTTACAGAGTCAATTCATCCTTCCTGAGGGAGATGCAGCCCACCCATGGAATGAATCACCCACTGGAGGTGCCAGGCCTTTTTCCCTGGCTGCAAAAGGACCCTCCAAGTGACCTTCATCCAAATATGGATTCTTTACCCAGGTTCTTGAAGTTAGTTTAGAGGAACCCAGGTGAGTTTAGATGAGAGAGGGGGGAAAAAGGCAAGATGAAATGGGAAGTCATGCTGTGTTTAAAGAACCAGAGCACACTTGGTGTTTGAAGTTTTGATAAGAAGAAAACCTGAACACTTTAAAGAACTTCTGTCCCTCGTTCTTTGTGCCCCATTTTGGCCTCTGACTTTCCACTCCAATAAAGAACCTGAGCCAGCAATAACCCCCTGACCTCCTGTGCTGGTTTAAGGTGGTTACCTGCTCAGGAATGGAAGGCCACTGTCCTGGGTCAGACCCAAGGGCCATCTCTGCCACTTCCCAGTCCGACAACAGCCAGAATTACTTCCCTGTGGGGCAGCACAAGCTTTGCAACAAGAACAGGGTGACATTTTTCTGCAATATTCCTCCAGTTTCTGACAGTCTGTGGCTCTGGGCGCCCTTTGTGCTTAACAACCTTCGATTGTGTTTCTCTTGTATTGACCTCCCAAATGCCCCCTGTAAACTGCTGTCTCCCCTCTTTCCTGGGGCAAGGAATTGCACTGCTGAACTGCACGTTTCCCTTTGCTTCCTCTGATTTCGTGGTGTTTTCTGTACCACACCAGGAATCCTCGATGATCCCCCCCTCCTCTGAAACCCCTGAAGGGTGAGTACTGAACTATTTGGTGCAAACTCACAAGAGACTCAAAGACTTGGGGAATGGTGCCTCCTTTTTCCCCTTTCCAGGCTCAAGAGGACACAATTGTCCAGCTTGAAGATGTGGCTTAAAACACAAAAGGCCTCATAAACACCAATATTATGGAATAATGACACTGAGGGGAGAACACTGATGATGGATCCAGGGCAAGAGCTCTGTAGCCAACTGGAGATTTAACACAGATATGTAAAATCCAACTTATTGGAGATCTTCAAAAGAGGCCATTCTGCAACTGCCAGACTTTCTGAGAGGACAGGGAAGAGCAGCCTCTGAAACTATGCCTCTCCCCATTACCTGAGGAAGTTTTTACCCTGTTGGATAAAAATTAAAATAATTTTGATGGGTTTCTGTCTTCTAAACCAACAGTGAATGCTAAACTTTAGGAGCTGATTGGAACATTTTTCAAATTCCCCTTAAAAAAAAGGGAATGCAGTTAGTGATAAAAAAAGAAACTATGTTAGGGAACACAGTGTGTTAAGACAATTATTTTCAAAAGTTTAGGCAAAAGACAAGCAAGAAGAGAGCTCAGACTTTTTAAGGAAATATGCTAAGCAGGGAAGACCATGTTCCTCCATGAACTTTTCAGCCCAGCTGGAATTCTGAGTCAGTTACAAAGTGCAGAAGCCAGAAAAAAGTTTAAATATTTGTATGATTTTGTTTGTTTTCACAGCAAGTTCCTTCTAGTTGTCTACTCGTATATAAAAACTTCACCAGTGGCTGTGACTAACACATCCAGTAACCTTTTCCACTCCAAGCACAGGCTTTATTATCTCCTGGCATGCGTATAGCAAGTTTACTACATGGTTGAAGGTGAAATGGTGCAGGAAGAGAGAAAAGCAGTACCTAATTCCACAGGGCTCTTCTTACGGGAGGGAAATCGTGGTGAGAAGGATGTATTTAAATTCTGTTATCAGTTCCAGGGGGTGTGTGGTTCCTCCAGCCGTGGCAGGGAGTTAATGACACCTTGGCAGGCACACCTAAGCCGACAGATCAATACAGATCCTTTGTTTGCAGATACTGCACTCTTATCTCAGCACTGAAGTGCCCTAAGGGATGGTTTCCCTGCAGGAAAGCACCGAGTTTGCTTTTGGAAAGGAGTGCCTGCAGACAGCCCCTCTGTGCCATCCTGCCTGGATTCCCAGAGCCAGAGGCTGGTGATTCCATTCTCTGGAAGCACCAAAATAAGCTACTCCTGCAGAATGGCACCACATGACACATGGATAACCTGAAGGACGCCCTGATGGGGAGGACTGAAGGGAAATACAGATAAAACAAGTTGCTGAGCTTTGGGCTACTGTGATTTCTACCCATCTACAGCTCATCTTTGTCTTTACCTCACTACCTTTAAGTTTTATTTTAGTCTCAAAGGCTTCCCCTTTGCTCAGACCCATCTCCTCTCTTTCACAGGCCCAGTCCCTTCCCTTGTTTTCTCACACCCTCTCACTCAGCATCTGGGATTCCCTGTCCCTATTTTCTATTGAGAGCTCCCCAAAAACACTCAGACCAAATAACAACCCATATAACAACATGGCACATGACATGTACCAACAGGAGCCTTAATACAGAAGTTAAATAGGTTTACAATACAAGAAATTTATTTTTCTTGTTATTTCTGTCTGCCTTTCAGATGGGAAAGGGAATCATCTTTCCATGTAAAGTCTCTCTGTGTGGATATTCAGCTCCCACAGTGTCAAATGTCTCAGTTTAAGCCTAAGCCTCTGTTACAAGTACTTATGGGCTGTATTTAGGAATCTTATTAAGAGGAAGCAATAATAGACAGGAATAATTTGACATCAGGTAGAAACCACCAAACTTTCTGAGTTTCCATTTCCTAGGTCCCTATAAAGTAATTGCTCTCCTGCCATGAGTGAAATACCAAATGATCAGAGAAGGTGCTGAGGGCTGGAAAAAATCCTGACCAGGATGTCACATCTACTCACCATATCCCACCCCTGTCTCCATCTCAAATACATGTTATGGGGGAGGAGGGGTTAATTCCAAACTACTGAGATTTTTAATTCCAAATTGATATTTAGGAGGAGAGGAGGTTGCAAAGCCTGGTGGTGCCCTCAGGGCCCTGACATCAAGGTGAAAATGGATTTAATGGATCATTGCTGATCTATAAAAATATATATTATATATAAGCCTTTCCAGGTTTTCCTTTTTTTTAAAATATATATTTTTATATCTATACATTAAATTACACACATGGCTGCTGTGATGGCTTTAGTACTTTGGGGGTACATCTGACCCCCAACTCCTAAACCAACCAAAACCACAACAGTGCTGGGATTGTATTTTGATCATGTACAGGTAAGTAACACCTGGAAGCCCTTATATCCAGAATATGGAGATTTTTTTTGTACTTTTGCCACTCTCTGGGTTCTGTACTGGTGCAGATTTCTTTCTGCTTTGCAGTGGCTTGGTAATTTTCTGTCTCCTGTGTTGCTGCAACTGTTCTCTCTGATTGAGCATCTGTAACACCCTGAATGGAAACACATCCAAGGCACTGACACTCTGGGGATTAAACACTTCTGTTAGAGACATTCTTCAAGAATTTTACAGAGGAAAATGAGCTTGCTACTGAAAAGTAAAGAAGTATCCCCCCTCCTCAACCTATAACACAGGAATTACCAGGTATGTCCTAGCAAAAGGGTAAATTAGCATAGAGAAATCTTAGGGGACTTCTAGAAAAAAAATACAGATTTCTGTGTCCTGATTGGCATTGCAGGCTCCATTTCCAGATACACAGCAAGCCCTGGCTAACAGCATCATGATTTCAGAAAGTACATTCATGTCAGCCTCAATTCCTCCTTTATGGATAGGCATTATTTCTGGGAATTAGCTGAAAAAGCAGTCATTTCTCAGCTGATTGAGGCTGAAAGGGCTGATTAAACAGCCTTTTCGGGTAGAACAGTAGCCCTCTGTAATAAGAAACGGTAAATTATTAACATCATCCAAGGATTTCTGAGGAAATGAAAGATTTTTCTTTTTTTTGCAATTCCCAGAACACCAGGAGCACACTGGTGTGGTGAGGCTGCTTCCCCAAACTTGCCAGGAGCTAAGGTAGCACAGCACAGGCACTTTCATCACCAGATGAGAGGGCAGGTAAGAATTTCAAAGTAAGGAAAAGCCTGGAGGACATTTGTCACAGGGATCAAAACACTGTTCCTTAAACCTCTTTTTCATAAGAGGCACTTGGGAAGTTATTTTTGGAGAGTGACACTGAGGAAAGCCCTGATCCTGTGCTCCCTGGCTGAAGCAGAGATGCCATGCTATGGTTTAACTCCAGATTGGTGTCTCTTCCCATCACTTAGAAACTGGCACAGACAGAAGGAGCCACAGCAGTGAGCCTGAAAATGCCTTTGCACTTCATTTTGCATCCAAATCCCGTTGGATTTGTTAAAAACTTTGACAGCCATTGACAACTTATTTGTACCACGGTGATATCACAATGTGATATTTTCAGCTTACATGGTGAAAGGGGGGTTTATCTTCCACCATCTACAAACTTCAGTGTTTCAGCCCGTTTCATTCCAGCATTCAGATCTTGTGCTCTCACCAGCTTCTCACATCATGAGCTAGAGAGTCTCTGACACTTCCATTATCTTCACAGGCATTAAGCCATCATCACATCATTTCTGTCCATTTGCTGCTGAAGCAAAAACTGAGGGTTCATCTGCACAGCAGACATTGCAATGGGGCATAAATTAACAGTACACACTGACTGATACCCCGTGCTACATATACACAACTCTACAAACCAGAAGTCCAGCCTTGTTATCACTTCATTCCCAAAAGGAGCCAATATTTGAGTCTGAAATTAATCGGGAAAAATGCAAATTGTTGGAAATCTTCCAGCAGTCCTATAATGGAGAGTCCCTCTCAAAGGAACCTCCATAGGGAAATGAATGCAATTAAGGGCCAAGGTAATAAACTGCCAAGAAATCTTAACTAGCTAGAGAAGCCTTATTTAAACCCTGAGTTCCCCCAGTGAGGTGAACAGGGAGGGTCATCTGTCCCTGAGCTGCTGCAGGAAAGTACAAAAATGAATATTCTACATAAACATCTCTGTATTTTCTGTTGCCTCTCTGCAAATACCCTCCCAACTTACTAAAAATAAATTAATAACATTTATAGAGGTCTCCCATGCAGTTCTGATTAGCACCCTGTCTATCATTCAAAGAAATCCAAATTATTAGAGGCAAAGTAGCAAATGTGTTCTCCCTTTCCCAGTGCTAAACAGGGCTCTGGATTGCTCCCTTTCCTACTGTAGCAATAGTTAAAATTAAGAAACTAGATCAGATACCAGTGGACAGCCACGGGTCCCAGAATGCCCCACAACATTTTGCTAATGAGCACCAGCCTGAAGCTCTTTAAGAAAGCAGGTCATCCCTTGAAAGGGGGGCAGAGCATGTGTTGTAATAAGAGACTTTTTTATGGCTCACAGACTGAAAATGTAAATATCAGCTTTATCAGACACACTGAGGAGTTTGAGCTGGCAAGAGCCTTTCCCCTCATGCCTGAGAGTGCCACAATAAACAAAGCAGGGCAGTGGTGAGTGTTGCCTGGGTCTGTCCAGCAGTCAGGCAGCTGAAGGAGCAGAGAGAGCCCCAGGAACTAAACCAGTCCTAAGGAGACAAACGTGTGCTGAGAAATCCCACTGGCTTTGTTTATTTGCTGGAATTGTCTTCCATCGGGTCACCGCGACTTTGGACTTTCACAGCTGCAGGGATCACCCTGCCTGGAGTGGATGATTTCACAGAAAAGAGAGAGCCCAGAATAGAAAAAAAGGGTGTTTGGCTGTTCAGAGGGAGCAGACCAGAAGGAGCAGCTTTCCACCCTGGAGAGTAGTGAGAGAAATTCAAATGCACTTGGAGGATGCAGCTGGATACAATTGTTTAAGAACCACTGAGAAGGAATTCCAGCCTCCATTCCCCCCCCCCCGCCCTTTCCCCATTATCCACATCTCCTCTTATTTTACAACTGTACCATTCCTCTAATGTCTGATGTCTGTGCTGTATTGTCTGGCCTTGGATTGTCTGCAGCTCTGACAAGCTTTAAAATTGCCTAATTGCACAGTTCTAGCTGAGATCCTGGGCAGCATGAAGCACTTGGGAACACAAAAGGTACTCTCCATTTGTCTTTATGATTTTGTAGGGGGGAAAAATATAATTTAAAAGTTTTCCCAAACAGCCCAGGATACCAGTTCTCCAAAGAGAACAGGATAAAGCTTGTTTATCACATAAAAAAAAAATCAGTGTATGCTTTTACATACAGGGAGATACTTTGCTTGTGGTGGTGAACAGCAGCAGCATAAACACACAGGATGACAGGGGCTGGGGCTGGAACAGAGAGGGAAGCTCAGCTCTGATCCTGGGGGAGAACCTGCACAAGGAGGGAGCTGTGTTTGACAGGAACAAGAGAAGGAGTTCTTTGAAAAGCAAAAGAAAAAGCCAAGGAGCCGTGTGTGTGCCTGGAAGCAGTGGGATAAGTGCCAGGTAGAGACTAAAGACAATAGTAGGAACCGAGAGGAGGAGCTGCAAACAGGGGCACGGGAGACAAAAGCTTTTTGGGAAGACAATGCTCTGGAATCTGGGTGACTGGATGAAGGACTGGGATGTGACAGCCAGGACCACGCAGAGGGGGACACACAAAAATAGATGGGCTGGGGGAACATAAATAGAATTGATGGCTTGGATGAAAGAGGAGCTCAGGCCAGAGTGCACAGTTAAGGAATTCAGAGAAGATTTTGCCAACCCAGCAGATAATAAATCTGAGACTGACTGAAAGAAAATCTTTCTACATATTTAAAAGTCACAAGAAGTTTATTGTCAAATTAACCATGGAATTGTATTCTGAAGCAGGAGTTCCTAAGTATTCTGCTCAGTAAAGGCTCTCAACCATCTGAATTCCTTGTGGGTCACCATCTGAATTGAAAATATACTTGATCTGAAAATTAAATTATTTCCTAGACTATTTGCCATTACCTCATGGACCAGTAGTCTGAGAATTAAGCCATTTTTAGAGACTCCAGAGGGCACAAGACTGAAGGAAGAGGTGGCAATAAGTGTGGGATAAGGAAAGCTGGCTGTGTCTGCCAGGGGAAAGGAATTGAGACCTGGGACTAGAAACATGGGGAAGAGGAGATGCAAGCAGGACAGTGGGATATTTTGATTTGAGAGACTGAGCTGGTTGGCCAAAAATGCAGTCAAAAGACAAAGAACAAGGGATGGGGAAAATTGGTTCTAAATCAGACAGGTAGGAACAGCTCAAAATAGGGAGAGGGTCTCTCCAGAGATTACAGTGATCTGAATCTCCATAGTGATGCCAACAAACAAGAAATTGGATTACAAACTTCCATATTCAGTAATGAAACATGCTCAGTTTGATTATTTTCTTGGTCACATTCCTCCAGTATTTTTATATTTTTCCAAATATAACTGTAGCCAAGCAGGTTTTAGGAAAGTCCTCTCAGCAAATCCAAGCAAATTCCAGATTTTCCCCCTAAAATCTCAAAGCACTTGGATGCCTGTGGCAATTGTATAGTGAGAACAGTGTGATCACACTATGCTGGGAATAACAGCCCTGAGAGGGCACTGGCTGGCAGCACAGGTACATCTCTGGTGTGAGCTGAGGGTCTGGCATCTCTGTTCTCCTTCCAATATCTGTGTTTTTACTGAAATTCCTCTTAGAGTCCCAACAGAAAATGAGGAAGAGACCACCACAGACAAATAACACATCATATACCACAGAAAATATTCATGATGAAACAAGAAATCTGCCCTGCAGATTATGAAATAATGAGTCTGCACAAAACTAATTGCTGTTAGATGTATAAATTATTCCAGATCAAAGAGGTGTGAAAGGCCACACTGCTGCTGATTTTTACTGAATTTCTGACTGGTGTGCAGGACATATAACAATGAGGAGCACAACACTAACAGCAGCATTATTGCAGCTGTATTTATCTACAGCTACCAGCCAGGGAAATTCTGCAGGGAACAAGAATAGCTTTTTCTTTTTTTTAGAATAACAGGCGTATTTTAGGGGGGAAAAAAGTCTATACAAAACCACAGATACCTGGGGTTTTACATACATGTGTCTCTTATGGGTGAAAATTTGTGATTTTCAGATAAGACATTGGGAACCGGGTATATGCAAGTCTGAACTTTTCCTTTCTTGCTGCCTTTTGAAGGTATCCATGCAAATGAGTCACATATAGAAGAAACAACGTGAATTCTGGATAGGAGAGCAAAAATCAGTTCACTAAAGGATAAATGTGTACAGAGATGAATTATTTTTCACACAGTTTTCAGAAGTACAAATGGTTGGAGCTACAACCCTGACACTAATGCTATTCTATCAGGAACAAACTGCAGACCTCTGCCATCTGAAGCCATAAATTCATGGAAGCACCAATTTCCTAGATACAATGGAAACCCTACCAGAACATCCTGGCTAGACAACACAAGGACATTTCTTTCTGATTGCATTTAAAATTTCCCTGGTTTGTGTTCATAAATCAAACTGAAAAGCCAGACAAAGAGCACAACTGCTGATATGAGGAGCCTGTGCCTCTTCTGGCACCACAAAAAGGCTGCGTGTGGATTAAATTAATCAGGTTACTCTAAAACACAAAAGAAATCCCAACCAATTTGGGGAGACAAATCTCACTGAGGGAGAAACATGGCTTCATGCAAGGAAATATATTATCCAAATCCATAACAAACCCAAGAATTCAGGTTGATGTTCAGCAGTGCAGCTGCAGAGCTATGCTGGCTGTTCAGTGTGAGTGCCAGAGGAGTTCTAACTCCAAATAAATCAACATAATATAGGCTTTGCCTGCAAAAGAAAGTGGCAGTGGTTTCACTAGGATTGTTTCTTTAAACCAATTTCATTAGACATGAAGCAAATCCACATGTGGAGACAGTTAAGTTGATTTACAATTGGCTTATGTTGATCTAGCTTAATTCAAAGGGTGGAATTTTATATGGCAGCTGTACATTGATTTAAGTGCATCTACACAAGACTGCAATTCAATTCAATTTAAAGAGACCTAAAATAAGACTTCAGTTAAGCCACTTTTGCAACACTTTAAATAGCAGGTTAGGCTGGACTAAGTAAACACACACTGAGGTGGATGACAGCAACTTTCCAAAGAGTAGGAGATCCAAATCAATCCAAGTTAATTTTATGGAACAGACCTCAGGCTGCCTATTTGTACAAAACTACCAAGAATCAACTGAGATGCTGACTTGAAATTTTTTTTTTTGACCTAAGATCATTGCATTCTAAAGCTGACCCTACTTTTAAAGGCATTTAACCAGTTTAATCTTCCATCAATCCTCCTTTTTTGTCACTATTTACTTAACTTTTACCTGTATGTTCAACATTCTCCCATTGCCACAAGTCATGGAAAACATATATTAAGTATTCCAGCAGCCTTGAAGGACTTAAAACCCATAAGTTTTTTATCATCAGGATAAAACTGCACAGAAGAAATAAATGAGAGTTTTTTAAAATACTAAATACCTTTTCTTGTCAGTATGTTCAAGTCATGCTCCAAAGCCAGTTTTTCCGTGGCATTCCCAGAGGAGGAGGGGAACAGATCACTGATTCCCATCTGCTCCCAGTTCCGCAGTCAGGTGGCCAATCCTCATTTTATTTCATACCTGAACAGAAGGGGAAGAAAACACCAAAGGGACAAGGTGAGTTCTAAAATAAATATCCTTTTTGCTAAGCTGGGTTTTGATATATTTTTACTTAAAGTTTTTTTTGGCAATGCCTTTGACAGAGGCAAAAAGAAAAAAAGTGAACAACACTCGGGATAAATATTGGTACAAATGAGATTCATTTATTTGGTGGAAGCAGAACTGTAGGGATAGTTTATTAGTTTTAATAATAGAACATTTTTTGGCATGTCCCTGCAACAACTAATGGAGAAAACACCCCCAATGATGATGTTGTTCAGAGGCCCATTTGTGACATTAGATGGGGATGGGGAACTTTACCTGGGAATCAGGAATGTTAATGTTCTTGGGTAAAACTCAGTTGGGTTCCTTTTACTGGGAATTTTTATGTGTTGTATCATCTCATTTTTCTTTCTTTCTTTTTCTTTTTGTTGTTGTTAAACAACAACAATTAATGGCACAGCAGAAGGCAAAATATTTTTATAGCCTCAGAGATAAGTCATCTCTCATAGTCACCATTAAATGATACGTGGAAAGGGACTGACCTTTGAGGCAAAGCAATTTCCACTTGTAAAAGTGGAATTTTAACAAGATGTTCTTATGAGGCCCCTTCCAGCACGTTTCTGGAAAAGGATCCTCGTGGCATTCCCAGTCCCCCAAGCTAAACCACTTCTGAACTAAAGAGGCTGAGGCAGAACAGTTTTTAGCTGCCAGCCAAGGATCTTGGGTGACCCCAATGCTGTTCCAGACTCCACATCCACACAGAAAAAGAACAATATATTTACTGTCTGCTCAGAGGAAGAGAAATCTGTAATTGCTATGTGAGCAGTGAAAAGATGCACAAAGTCTGTCTAATACAGATAAGAAATTAAAGGCTCACTGAGAAGTGCTATACTGAACTTTAAAAAACACTCCAAGAAAAAAGAGAGGAAGGACAGCAGAACTAACAGAGTATGCTGGATTTCTGCCAGTCTGCTGTGGTGTCCAGTGGTGTAAGTATATTTATAAAAAATAACATCAAATGTACATCCTGATTCCACTGAATTCAGTGGTAAAACTGCCATTAACTCAAACAAAACCGGAATTACTTCCACAGCAGCCTTGTGTGCTTGTCACAAAATACTGGTCAGTATTATACTCTGAAATAACCATCATTAAAATGTGACTGATCCTGGAAGTTTTCCACTGTTACACTTTTTACTTTCAGTCTGGTTTCCAGAGATGTGGCTCCCCTTCCCACACATAATCATTTTCAGACTAAAGCAGTACAGATTTGCTTGAAAATCCAAAGGCACAAAAAAAAATCTACCTTAATATTATAGAATGTGGTTCAGAGAATAGTTTCAAGATGCAGCTGAACATAAACACAATAAAATCAAATGAAAAAGAAAAGGACAAGTTTAGAGTGGCCATTTCTATCTGTGGCCTACAAACTGCTATAGAAACATAAACTATTCCCAACAACCTAGAAAAGACAATGTAAGTCAACATAAATTCACCCTGCACTGACCATGGAAGCTTGTGAGAATCCAAAAACTCAAAGAAGTTGAAAAGTCAGATATGTTGAAACAATGACATGGCTAAACTCGCTAACTTGCAGACTTACAAAATGAGGATTTTCAATGTTTATGCAAAATAATTTAAAAACTGAGTAGCAAACTATTTTAACAAGGGGTTAGGATTTGGATGCAAACCTATTCCTTCAAGGAACCTTCCTCAGGCTGAAATCCATGTGTGATTGGTACACTGGGAACATATGTGAGGATGGATTCTTTGGGGTGACTAAGATTTTAGGCTGGTTCCTGAAGGAAAAGAAACTCCTTTACTCATGGTTTTTGTGTGCTTGCTTATGTTGTCTTCCCACCAGCAGCTTCTGAGCAGCCTGAGTTCAGCCAAACTTGACCAATGATTAAGTTCCTACAAGTTTTGTAAAAACAGGTGAAAAAGAGCGAGGGGAGCCCTTGGCAAGGGGGAGAAGCTGCAATTTTGAGTCCTACTTCGCTTGACACCAAAGAATTCACACAGAAAGCAAACCCACTAAGTGCCATTGTCTTCAGTCAGCCCTCAGAATCACTGCAGGACACCAACCCATAAAAATGCAGCTTTTATTACCTCTGGCAGGCCTGGAAGGATTTGTTCTGAGAATAGATACAACAATAGATGTATCACTGATTAGGAGTTTTGCTGCTGCCTCAAGGGTGTCCAGGACTTTAACCTCCCAGACAGAGGGCAAAATCAGCAGTGCACACGCTCCATTAGGAGCAGATGATGTAGCCCAGAGTCTCTGAGCTGCAATCAGGCCGGGGTGACAGAGCACACAGTCCTGAGTTTGTAATGATTTCAGCACTAGTTGATTTACCCAAAGGTTGCAAGTTCCCTGATAGCCTTGGTTTTGATTAGGATGCCAGGCTGAAAAATCTGTGCTAATTTATTGGAAAACCTCAGGCTCAATTCCTGCTGCAGTGACTCGATAGGTGCTCACTCTGTTTCAGTGATGTCAATACTTATGTTCACTTTATTACAACAACACTTCAAAACCATCCAAGCCAATCAGCTCATCTCAAGTAGGAATGAGCAATTTAAACAACTGGAATGATTGGATGTTAACTGAAGAAACTGGTTTTACTGTACAGATAAATTTTATACTCGAAATAATTTTTAAGCAACTGGAACTAAATTGCAAAAGTGTTATTTTCATTAGGTGAGCTTAATTAGACACCAGGAGCTGAGGAAGAGAGCTGAGTTTTCTGAGCACTTCCCTGCTGCACTGCACAGCATCTGCTGGACCAGAAGCATCATGTGGCAGCAGAAGTGGCTGAGCTGATGCCAGGGCCCAGCAATGTTGCTTAGCAACTTCCCGGGGCTGACTCTGGCAATTAACTCTCTTGTTGGGTGTGAGCTGCTGCTTCACTCAGAACAGGAAAAGACAGAGCAAACAGCCCTCCAGAAGAGCCCAGTAAAGCTGCATGTGCCCATCTGCCACGGGACTGCAGCCAAAGAGCTGGGAAAGAAGCCCTTGTGCAAGAGCTGTTTCTTAACAAGCTCGTTTTTTGGACACCCTCGTTCTTTCCACGCAAAAGTACAGTATACTTTTGAAAGGGATGAATCAGTACCAAAATGTGCACACCTGTTACATAACAAGAGCATCTGCACAGGGCATTGCTTCAAAAATGGCCTTTTCAGTTTGTAATCACAGTTGAGTCTGAAATGACTTTCAAGTGTGAAAAGCCCACGTTTAACCTCAGCTATTGACCCATCCACAAAACCATTTTGTTTTGCCAACTATGTATTTTTTTCGCTCTTTGTTTGAAACTACATTAAGTAGTGCCTTAGTCTGAGTCAAGGTGTCCCAAGATACTGAGAAGGAATGAAACATGAGTCAGTTTTCTCATCTTCAAGGTGGTACCAGAGCTGAGCCATAATTACAGTCCTCTCTCCGGCTTCCCCCTCTTGTTTCTTAGGGAAAACCAGCCGTGTTCCAGTCTGTGCCCAGATTATTCTTTAAGGTCTCAGCTCTGCAGAGAGCTCAGAGTAGCTTTATCCTTCCTCAGGTGGTGGCAAAAGGCAGGTCAGAGGTGAGCTCTGCTCTGGAAGTGCTGGACAGTGACATTCCCTGTCTGGTGGGTGAGAGGGAGAGGAGGGGCAGGACTGAGCTCTGCTCTGTGGGGACCAGGGACAGCACCCAGGGAATGGCTGGAGCTGTGTCAGGGCAGGGTCAGGTTGGATCTCAGGACAAGGTTCTTCCCCCAGAGGGTGGTTGGCACTGACCAGGCTCCCCAGGGCAGTGGGCACAGCCCCAAGGCTGACAGAGCTCCAGGAGGGTTTGGATGATCCTCTGGGCCACAGGGGGTGACTCTGGGGATGGTTCTGTGCAGGGCTGAGGATTGGACTCGATGGTCCTTGTGGGTCCCTTCCAACTCAGCATATTCTGGGATTCTGTGATCATTCTCACCAAGTGCCCACAGCTCTTGACCCACACATTTATTTTGTCCTGGGACACAGGAGGTGGAAACAATGCTGGAAGTGTTTGGGTCCATCTCATTAATTTCCCTCAAGCTTTTGTGTAAACACGTTCAATGGAATTACTTAGGAATTGCTACCTTTACCCATACCATGAAAAACAATGCCCCAAACACAAGGCCCTTAAAAAAAGCCCCAAAACAGCAGCAGATTTTTATAGGGGGGGAGAAAAAAGCATTTCCTGGGTGCTTGAACTATGGTTCTGTAAGAATGCTAAAAGCCAACACTTTGCATGAAATTGCAGGAAAGAAAAACTGGAAAGTAAATTTACATTTTTTTGTAGTTAAAAAAAAAAAATCTCTGAAGAACAACCTCTTTTCCTTCAGTGATTATGAGGAGTTACAGTTCCCTTTCAATCAGGATGCAACAGTTTTAATATAATTTACATAAAAACTATGGAAGGAATTTGATAATGCACCTCAGAAAAACCAACCAGCTTGTTTTCTGCTGGTCAAAAATAGCTACAGTCTTTTCTGCAATTCAAAATTCAATAATTTAAAACATTACACAGCTCTTGTCTTCAGACTTTCCAATCAGCTCTTGCACAGGAATGAAGCCTTATTATGGCAGCCACTGCTTTTGTCTATGGAGTCAAGTCTTTATTCACTTTTGGTTTGCAGGCAGTGGCATCAAAGACACAAACTCCCATCAGCTTTGGGCTGGAGACATTCTACCCAAGCTATGTTGAACAAAATTGATTCTGAAAGTCAATTTTTCAGCTATTATTAAAGTTCTTGTTTTCTAAAATATGACTCCAAAAAGAGATGAAAACCTATGTCATTGCCACATATCCATCCTCCCACCCACACACTGTCTATCTGGGTATTATGTTATCTGGCTGAAAATTGAGTTAGTTCCCAGGTTGAATGAAGTTCATAAAACTTTCAGCAAAACTGGGCTGGATTTTATGAGCATGAAACCACACTGCAGCTTGGGGAAGGCATCAGGGCAAGCTCCCTCAAATTGCAGTTTCCATGAAAATCATGCAAATTTTTATACTTTCATCTGCATCTTGCTTTGAGTTTATGAATTTTCTCAACTTCTAAATTAAAGGGAGGACGAGAACCTGCATGAGTTCAGTAGGAGAGCAACATATCCTTGAGATACTCCCTGGTCCCTCACAGTCCAGTGAACACTCAAGACCCAAATGTGTTTACAAATAACAAAGAATCCTGTATTAGCAATGAGGTGAAAATTAGGAGTAGTCAGCAAGGGTTTGTGAAGGAGAAATCAAAACACAATGGGCATAAACTGAAACAGAATAAAACCTGTTTAAACCTAAGAAAATATTATTTTTTTTTACTCTGAGGGTGACTGAGCACTGTCACAGATCTCCCAGAATGGTTGTAGACAATCACAGGATCACAGAATATGCTGAGTTGGAAGGGACACACAAGAATTATTGAGTCCAACCCTTATCCCTGCACAGGACCATCCCCAAAGAGTCACACCCTATGCCTGAGAGGATCCTTGGAGGTTTTAAAACCCCACTAGAACACAGTCCTGAGAAACCTGCTCTAGTTCCCCCTACTTCAGCAGGGGTGCTGGACCAGATGAGCTCTGGGGGTGCCTTCCAACCTTTTTCTTAGAAGGAAATGCTGGTGCTTTTGAGAAGTAACTTCTCTAGAAGCATTTCTGGAGAAGGACAAGATGTGTGTCTGTTACTGAGCTTATCTCCAGGTGGGAACCCTTTTCTATGTCAGCATTGACAGTGCTGGAAGTGCATCACAGGGGTCACCTGCACCTTGTACAGCTTTTTATCTTAACACAACTTGCAGTCTCACACTGTTGACTTCAATAAAAATACTCCAACCACCTTTAAGAGTCCCCTTCACCTCTGCTAATCGGGTTAGGAGGCGTGTGATTAAGTTTCAGTTCTTACAAGACAGAAGATTGAAGACCTCTTCTAGAGCACTGATGGGATAAGGGGCTGGAAAACTGTTTTCTTTAAGTGTATTTGTTGGGAGTGCAAGGATGACACTGAGGGATTATACAATACCACCCAGAGTTATGGGAAGAAACTCAGGCATGTGCCATTTAAAATCTGTCACAAATGAGTGGTTTAGGTGGCTCTGAGATCATAGTGCAGCCCGAGGAGTGGGGGGGATATGCACCACCATAAAATCTAACAAAGGATCAAACTAATACTCAGGATTGCTTTTAGGATGCACGGGAAATACTTCCTCTCCCAGCAAATGATGCCCTTTGGGTGTGAAGTGCAGCATGTTGGCAAGAGAGGGAAAAGCTCCTCCTGTCTGTACCAGTGTTGCTCCTCCATGAATGAGAGCGTTTGGTCTGCACAGCCACCAGTTTGGCAGAGTCCTCACACAGAGAACCCTGTTGTACTGTCTGCAGAACAGGATCTTTTCTCTTGCTTTCAATAGCCACCAGGCCCAGTTCCTCCAAAATAAACCAGTAATCAATCCAGTCTCTGAAATAGCTTTCAACTCTGACTTCATCTTGCTCTGTGTCAGGGGCTCTCAAACTATGATACACAAAGCATTTCCAAGTGCTGTGCCTGTGTTATGCTGCAGCTGTGGCAGCTGGAATTGAGTCCCAATTCATTTAACAGCACAAAGTTAAAAGCATGAAGTGCTCAGGCAGCTTGGTGAGGCTGCACAGCCCTGCAAGAGATGTCCTAGAAAGAGCAAGCTGCACAGAGAATCAGGATTGAGGGAGGTCTCAACTCTGTACTGCGATCAAACATGGATTTTAGGATGAAAAGGGGAGCTCTGCTCATCTGTACAGCTGCTGCCACTGCTGGCAGTGGTTCCTGTCACTGCTGGGAATGAAAAAATCTGGTAAGAGAAAGTTTGGTCAGTATTACTTGTGACCACTGATACAAAATGGAGGCAGCAGGGAAAAGTAGAAAATGAATGGCGAGTCTTAATGAATTTCCTCTAAGCACCTTTCATCTCATACATCCCACATTAATGCAGTGTTTAAAATTTTATTTCCTTAAGTCAGTAATAGAAAAATTAATTTATGCATTATTAACAAAGTAACTTGCAGAGAGGCCTTTCAGGAAGGTGAACAGAGCTTTCAGAGCCTCTATTGATGAAGCAGAGACAGCAGTGCTACCCAAGGAGGAAAGTATCTGGGACCCTTTCTAAAACATCTCAAGTGTTTCTGGACACAGCAGCAAAGGATTTGCTACTGGGATGGCAACTGTCCAAGCTGGGGAGAGAATCAAACTGGGGACAAAGATGGCTTTGGTGTTCAGGAGGGGTTGGTGATCACCCCTCAGTCATGGCACACGTTACACAGAAACCTGACTTCTATGGCACCATTTGGGTGAAAGGGAGTCCTGTGGGATTCATCAGTCTGGATACAACAGACCTCATAAAATCTAATTGTGACACAAAGCACCTTGTTCCACAGCAAAGACATGGAGAGTTGGTAGACAGAAAATCTCCACAAGCTGCGAGTCAGATTTACAGATCTGTGCGAGCTTAACTGTGTATCTGTGGTGTCTGATGTGTGGGAAGCTAAACACTGACACCAACCAGTCTCCATTTGTAGGGAGCTCAACCCCATAAAAACAGTAAAAAAACCCAAACCAAACCAACTAAACAAATCAAACAAACAAACAAAAAGAGGTAGCAACTCCTTCCAACAGACCAGATTCATCCAAGCCCCATCCAACCTGGTCTTGGACACTTCCAGGGATCCAGGGGCCGCCACAGCTTCTCTGGGCAACTGTGCCAGGGCCTCCCCACCCTCACAGGGAAGAATTTCTTCCTAATATCTCATCTAAACCTACCCTCTTTCATGTTTGTTTTTTGTTTGTTTGTTTTTAATTATTACTATTATAGGGTAAAGGAAGACAAATACTGAAAGGTTCCCACTAAGATTTCTAATAGTGTAACTGTGGACACGTAAATATTTATTATATTATAACACATAGCATTATAAATATTATATCATAAATATATAAATATATTATTACAATATATATAATATGTAAGTATTATATATTTTTATATATAAATATATATAATTATACAGAGACCTGTAATAGTTACCCCAGCACAAAACTGCTAAGACAAGTGGTCATATAATCCAAAGCAAATCAAATACAAAAATTTAAATCACTGCCCATTAGCTGGGCACTGTGGTAATTCATAGCCTTTTTTTTTACATATGCTAACTGAATGCTTAGTTCTTTCAGGCTGATTTTGCTTCTTGGTTCGGGTGGATTTAAAAGTTCCTGAACGCAGATGCAAGCAGAAATTCGTGGAGCTGTGGTAATGTAACAATTGTAAGTCATAAAGCAATATCCCACTTGTCTTATCCTGTCAGAGCTGGGCTGAAGTGACATTCATGCCAGAGGAAGAATATTGCTTTTGCAGAGTTTCTGGGGTAGGGACAGGGGTATGCACCAAGTGGAACAGAATCAAACCTCCTCCTTTACCGCAGTAATAAATAATTACTGAACCGAAACAGAGAAAGGCAATTGCCAGTGGTCTTGAGAAAGATGATTTTAATATGGAACAGAGCACTACTGGAGTAATTAAATAGCCTGTAAAAGACCCTAAACTCAGTAGGATTTCAGCAGCTGCAGGTAGGCAAATCTATCAACACCGCTGCTGTGTTTTCGAGTCGGGCACCACGGTC